>JAUZND010005215.1:0-11310 GCA_034780555.1 Coelogynopora nodosa
TGAGAACACTAATATAAATTAATACATAATTAAAGATAAAATTAGGAATATATACGTTATTAACACTCCGTTTTTTAGTATCACTCATTATTCTCCTCTGTATAGAATTATTCAACTCGCCCTTCGGGCTTGTAGAATAAATCTATACAATCGGAGAATAATTCGTGATATTCAAAAACATCGTGTAAATAACTGTATAATATTTTATAAACTGATATTTACTCAATTTTGAATTATATTGATGAATTTGAGTTCACTTTTGAATTTATTTCGTTGTAAGATATACTCTTAGCTTTATAATATGATAGTGCTGTCATATTAGGATTACCGGATCGAATGGTGATTCTATGTATGGTATCCGTTCAATAATATCATAAGTTATAAAAAAATATATCCCACAATCAATACCATTTCTTAAAGGGGCAAACTCTACAATTTAATCTTTTTTTAATATAATGGTCAACGCTTCGAAGTCAAAATATATGATTCATAATCATGACGAAAGGAAAGTGCAACTATAATTAAGAGAGGAGCTTATAATATATATAAAAGTCTATTATTATATTAATTGAAGAAAGGTCATTCCAAGTAGAGTAGGCATAAAAGATTCACTAACTTTCTATCAACATCATGGAAAACATTTTCAATCAATATATGTTAAACTTTTGAACATAGGCTGAATATCGGGCTTAATACTTTTAGAAAAATTGATTACGTGGGTTGGTAACTGTGAGTTCATAAATTGACTTAATTATATTCTGAAAAATCTAAATTTTCTGTTTTCCTAAATTAAAAAACACACATTTTGCAATTTTAGAAACAACGAGTGAATTAGATCCCATAAAAATCGTATAGGCCTACACAATAAAAGTATTTCTTATAATATACATAATCAAATGAATAAATTTATTAAAACCTATCTAATTTGTGTTCTTTGGAAAATGATGCTATCATTAACTTTAAACCACGTGAACAATATTTTCAATGTGAATATGTTTAAAATTCAGAACAATAGGTTACATACATATATTAAAAACTCCATATTTTACCCCTTCCCCCGCATTTCATTGGCCGTTTTACACTAAGATTTGGGGTATATTATACGCTAACTGTACTTAGAATTACATAATTTTTTAGAATTAGATAGAACTACATAGAATTTATTGTCACATGTGTTTATTGACAGGAACGAGGTCGAGTGTTGCATATGTAGTAGCCTACCATGTGATAACAACACTATAATCACTGTCCGCATTCTTGCTTTCTCTATGGGGGATCTTTCATAACAGACAAACGGCACATCTCAACAGGACTTGCCCAGTACCTGGATCTAGACAGTATTTTTCTGTCTGCCCGACTTGAGAATCAGGACTTCAAGTGCGCCGAATGTCACGCTTGCCTGAGGAAACCCGAGTGTAAACCGAGAGTGTGTCACTACACGGAAAAGTACTACTGTCACAGCTGTCACTGGAATGATCTCTTCTGGATTACCGGATCTCTTTTTCTTTTCAACGACACCACGAAGTATCCGGTAGGTAGCTTATGTGTATAGACATTCATACCTATTCATAAGGCATATATAGTATAAGCTATGGCCAACGTATCCGGAATATGAATAAGGTACAATAAAACAATAACGATAACTCCTGTCGAACTCAGTTTATTAAAAATATGCACAGGACTTTTCGCCTTACCAATACGGCTTCTCAGGGAAGAGTTATAAACAAATAATAACCTTAGTATCTGAATAAGTATTTAATTGTTTTAACTTTCTTTCACTATAGTTATTCCTAGTTTTTTTAACGTTTATAATGTGCCAAAACAATAGTGATAATAACACAAAAATAAGAGAAGTATAATCCGTTATAATAATATTAATTAATATTGAAAAATATTATATAATTTTAATGATATAAAGAAATAATATATATTTGTTATAATATGCGCCATCGTCCCATGAATAAGTTTCATCGGCATAAATGAGATGTTTAATATCATTAGAAGTAATTAAGTCAGACGTAGGGGAGTTATGTAACGAAAAAGTTGATGTCCCAGAACACCCTGGGGAACGCCACAATAATGAGGGTGGTATTCGTAGGAGCACTTATCAACACATACAACTTGTATGTGATTACTGAGAAAAGAAATTTTATATAGGTTAAGTTATATTGTTATATAAGTTATATTGTATGTAAGTTTTTATAGATGTTTTATGATAGCCTGCGATATAATGGGGTTCTACGCTATCTAAAACATGTGGTGAAAATGTAGCTCTTTTCTGCAATTATTAATTATATAACTCACCTGTTGAAAGAACTGCAAGACAAATGTTCCAAAGTAAAAGTCAGCATTAATAGCAGGAAATAAAATTTTAGATTGGACTTGTCGCTTATTTAGTAAAAATCATACTCTCTATATTACAGAGAATGTCTGTATTGAATCAAGAACCTATTGTTTGTTCATGTACACATCAAGTCGCATTTGCTTATGTTTTTGCCGCATACATTCCCCCTATATAACATGTATGGCTCATACAGTGTTGGTTGTACTTGTTTTGTATAATTTTGTACATATTATTTTAAAGTTAGTACATTTTACATTCAGATTATAATATATTATAATATAATTATAATTATATGCACATTATACAGTCACACATTAGACTGAATTTATTTTATAGTCAGTACAAGTTAAATTTATTACTACATTATCCAATTTTTTTTTAGAATCAATTGCAGGACTGCAAAGGGTTTATTAAAATAATAAAGTATGTCAAAATTATAATCAAAATATTTTTTTTAAAGTTGAAAAATCGGGGGTTTGGGGTGAAGCCTACTCATTAACTAACACAATTTAATACTAAATAATGATAATAATAAGTAGTAATATCATTAGTTAAAATTATATTTATTAAACAAATCCAACCATTTTTGAGGGGGTTTTATTAACGTATAAGCACCCATTCTGTATATACTTATTTTACTCAACATAAAATTGATAACCTTCTTTATTTAATCAGTTCATAAATCTACATGGAAATGTACTTTTTGTAGGTATGTCGTACTTCTTTTCTGAAATTGTCAGTTCTGTGGGATACAGCAGTATGTACAATACCAAAGGAATGGAACACCGATAATCTCAAAGCACAAGAAGTCTTTAATTTACGATCAAGAATTAAAAAGCTGCGCAAATTTCAACATGTCTGCCAAGATGTTGAAAAAATGCGAGAAACAATTGAGGTAACAGCTAGTTTTTTCATTATTATAACATTATAATTAAATATTCTATGGAGATCTTTAACTTATTTATGGTTTCTTCTTAGCTTGTTTTGTACTGCAATTAAGTATATTAATAAACTTTAAAAAAATCTTCTTAATATATTATTTAACTATTATGTATGGAATAAATGGAAATATACATAACTTTGTAAATAATAAATTTCGTAGCTATGCTCTGGTATTGCGCTATAGAAAACATTCAATTACTCTAAGTATGAGTAAAACTTCCCATTTTATGATGTATTATTAATTATATATTTAAAGTTTTATATACGTTCATAAGATCCCTCCTCTGCCCGGTACGAAATAATCATTTTCAAATGGGTTGACATATTATTATAAAATGGTAGTTGTAACAAAATATTATTATTAAAAACATTGAATCCTCTGCCCTGTACACATATATATACACCATATTCTTCGTTCCTGTAACTCCTTAACTGTTATAGTCAATTTTTTTTATATATACCGACAGACTAAATTTTAACGGAAACAAAAGATAATATTATTTTGTTTGTAGATTAAATCTGCATCAATAATATATTATTATTTCGTCGCATTGAAAGGGTTTAACACAAAGAGACATTAGAACTAAAAAAACAGTTTGAAGTGTGCAAAAAACACACACAAAAAAATTTAAAGTTTATTACAATTAATACAAAATATCCGAGCTTTCACCATTTATCAAGAAGGCCTAATCATAGTGTGAAAATTACAAGGTGAAAGGTCGGATATTTTGTATTAATTGTAATAAACTTTAAAATGTATTGTGGTTTTCTTTTGCATTTCTCACAGTGACAGTTAATTATCTTTATTTATCAGTTTGAAGTGTTGTAAAAGTAACCACTATATGAATAGTTAACTTTTTTTTATTGTACTCGAGCTTTCGATCTGCTTAGTCATTGTATACTCTATTCAATTCGTATGTTCAGTCAAGTTTTTAATTATTTCATCCTTTAACCTATTTTAATGGTTTTTATTAATTAACCTTTGTGTTATCTCTTTCATATTGGGAACTTTCATCAAAGTCACCTATTTTTCTTTCATGAATAGTGTCAGTCTATAATACTAGATATTACAGCTTCGATTCCTTTAACCCTTCGTCCGTGGACATATTCTGTAAGGTTTGTTCCGTGGAAGGTCGTGGGATACTTTACACTCCCATACCTTCTAAAGACTTGTCGAGCTATTTTTATTTTCATAACCTGATTATGTCAAAAACTCCAAATAGAAAAACTATATTAAAAATGAAAATAATCATGTATGCTATATATTGACTCATATATGTTATAACTTTTGATCAATGCAACCAATTGGTGTGATTCCTTTTGCATCTGATTCCAGATCACGAGAACTATAATAGTTTGGTATAATTTTATTATTATATTACTTACTTACTGTTATATGCTATTTTAGTATTATTTGAAAAAATAATTTTATTATTCAGGCTAAATATATATATATATATTTTACGGTAAACAATTTTTTTATAATAATAATACAAGTTTTAGCTCCTTCTATCATTGGCAAATGAGAAAACCTAGGGGGGGTATATAATAGTTAAATAATAACACCATTTTCTTTTGGTGTGTTAAAATATTCGAAAGTATATTTATTACATTTTTTAGTTAGATAAAAGTATTTTAGCCACTGAGTAAAAATAGCAGGGTCGGGCGTACATTATTTATATCGTTAAATCCAAAACGTCATTTCCTTGAATAAAAAAATAATATAATATTACTGCATGGAATAGTAGATTGAGTTATAAATATATTATTTATATTATATATTCAATTATTTATTATGGAATTCAACCTTTTCTCAACATGTAAATTCTGTCAAGCTATTTAAGCTGTTTATCAGTTATGTCATATGTAATAATATATAATTGTTGAATAATGTATATTATATATATATAGAATTATATTGAATACTTTTATCTCCAACTGCATTCCGATTTAATTATAATGTTATAACAAGTCGTATGTATTTTAGCTCACTATAGAATCAATACAATAAATAGTATAATAGTTACAGTAATAAATTATTAAGAAAGAACAATTTACGATCATGTACTATTAATTGTTTTACTTCGTCATTTAATATAAATTCTAATTGATTTATTGTTTAACTATTCATTTAATTAATTTTACTATTAACGTCTCACTATGGCTACCGGAAGGAGACCACAAACAGATCATGTTAGAGTTTAATTAATGTTGGACGGATGGCTAAAAGTATCAAACACTTTTTGCTAAATGTAAAGCATTTAGTAGGATGGCATAATAGTGCATGTTTGTCGTATTTTTGGAATTTGTGTAAAACAGTTCTTCATGAAAGCAATTATATACCTTGCACCACATTCTGTACAAATTTAAGAGTTTAACACTGAAGAACAGTCGTATTTAAATAGGAAGTTCACGCTTATTTTATGTTTTCTAAATACTTTAATAGCTTACTGACGGTGCGACATGCCATTGTCAGATTATATTCATAAGCCGGAGTTTGATAGACTTTTATACTTCATGATATTTCTATTTATGATATATTATTTTAGTTGATAATGTGGATAGTTTCACAAAGGTTAGGTGTCGTAAATGAAGTTCAATGAATTGGAAATTTAAAACGCTAATTTTAAATGATTAATTGCTATTAGTAAAAGTATATTTATTATTAAAATTAAAATATTAAAATATTATTAATATTAAAAGTAAGAATTAAATTTAAAAAATAAATGATTGATATAAAAGATAATTTTTTCATTTAATATTATTTGTTTACAATTAATTCATAATTTATAGAAATGAGTTATTTTAAATAATTCATTTTATTGGTTTTAATTTATTATACAGGACTTATATAAGTTAATGTCATGATATGCGAAATATTAAAATAATCTATACAGCTATATAGCTTACATTAGAATATTCAGAAACCGTTGCGTTGTGGTAGAGGGGGTAGAGGATAAACTGAGCTAACTATACCATTTCCATTATATCTGTGTTATTATCGAAATAGTTACATACATTCTCATTTTACATATCGTATAATTATATATATTTTTTCTAATAAAACGCAGCTTGACGTGTTTATAGCAGCAAATGGGTAATACAAACAAAATATTTAATAAGGTAAATGAATGGGAACATAACTGTTTAATATAAGTGTTTAATATAAGTGTTGAACCTAAGTGTTTAAATTTTAAATTATATCTTAAATTAATTCTTTAATAGCCTACATTATATAGAATTTATTTAAGATTAATTCACATCAATAAAAAAACAGATATTGAGATCATAGCGAGAAAGAAGTTATCTATAAAACATCTTGATAATTATTAACTTTATATTTTGAAATATACACAATGGTTTTATCGTTTCCTTTTTAATACTATTTATTTTACAAGTTTAGATTCCATTAACTTATGGCCTATGTCCAGCAAGTTCCACACGACGATGATTCTACATAATGTACAACCTATTCCCATTGAAATATATATTTCGTCGTGCAGCATCGCTCAGTGTAAATAGACTCATTCAAAAGTATAACGTATTCAACTGTTTGCTCTTGGTAGGCAAGATAAGGCCTTTAGTGTTTTCAATGTCACGTGATTTTAAGTAGTTTTTGTCTAGGTTATTTTTAGTAAACAAATATAATTAACTTTATCTCATAAATTGATGTTCAAACAATAGAAATCCATTTTTGTTTTTTTTAACAGCTAAATTGGTATGTTTTTATGATGTCGCCAGTTAAGTTTCAAATTTTCTACCAGTGATTACGTTCTGTCTGACGATGGCAAGCATTTTTCTATTCCATGATACTATTCCACAAATGTTGCTGAATATTAATGTAAAAAAGGCCAAATTTGACAATTTTTACCACTGATGCATGTCGCCAGTAATTTGAGTGAAATTCCAGAGAGTTTACAAATAAAAGAAACTCAAAAATGTGTCAAATATATTCTTAAATGCATAAATAAGAAGAATTTATTTCTCTCAGTGAATCTTTAGGGAATATATATATAAGCTAAATCTAAAGTGTAAAAATATGTATTATTGAAGCTTCTTCACCTCACAATTTATTATTTAATTTGAATATATATATTTTTAAAAATAAGGGAGCGGGGGGTACCATCAAGTAGTATGGAATGGTTACCGCTGGCGCAGTGTAGCTGGTGCACGGGGCCATTTTAATTGTTTTTGAATTTCGCGCCAAACTTTTTAAATTTCGCGCATTTTTTAAATCGTGTTCCTACTGACAGATTTAAACAAGGTCAAGTTCGTTCTGGGTAAATCGGGGACGGGGGTTCCGAATTTGGGGTTTCCTAATCGATTTCAGAATTTCTTCCATTCTATTTTTGAAAAATCGTGCCCCTATTGACCGCTTTAAACAATATCAAGGTCGTTTCCGTGTAAATCAGGGGCAAGGATTCCGAATTTGGGTATCCACAGTCGATTTGAAAATTCCTTCCACACCATTTTTGCAAATCATATTCCTATTGACCGATTTCAACTAGGTAAATGTCACCTCTGACTAAATCAGGGGTGAGCATTCTGAATTCTGAATCAAAAATAATAATTTATAAACAATAAACATAATTTTCATAGATGACACAATGTTGATAAACATGTTTTATATCATACCTAAATATATTATCCAGCATGTATTTCATACATTATTTCATATTTTGATTAATCATAAAATCTATGCATCATCGCCGAAGAGACATTACATATTCTAAATTAGGGATGTAATGAGTGCAAGGTGTAGACCATGTTGGTCATTCGCATATTACAAATTGACCCACATGAGGGGACCATTCTCTCGTCTGAACGCCTCTATATATCCTGCCATGCTGAAGTTGCATCGAACCCAGCGTTTTTAGACAATTCAATATATCACATAATTAACAAGATCAAGAAATTCATTCAAAATAGAATCATTTTACATGAAAGATATTATTTATTTTAATAAAAAACAGTATAGTCTTAAAGAAAAGGTATGTATTTTACAACAAACGTGTATCATCCTACATACAAGTGTAGGATTTCTTACGGTTATTTAATAAAACACAACACTATGGAAGTTACAGGATCACAGTGCATTATTGGATCATCCCGTATTGTCAAACCGTTCAATGTAAATGTAAATGTTGGACCCGAAAACGACAGAGCATTTATCGAAGTAAAGAATACACAAGGGAGAATATTCTTTTGAAAATCACCTGATATCCACATACGGAGGTTGACAACCCAATTCATCTCTCGTCATACGACCCTCTTGCATTTAATATTGGTGAGTTGGAGAAGATTTCAGCAGAAGCAATTGACGACATATCTCGCGACAACACCAACTCCGGAACTCACTGAAACACTACGCGAACTCAATCATAATCAAATCGTTTAATAAAAATGTCACTCTATTCAACGACGCTATCTACTGGGCGAAGATGACTCCCAATACAGTTCTCTACAACTGGGACGGATTACCGATAGACAATGCTACGGAGACAGAATCCATCAACTGTGTTTGGAAAATCGCAAAGAAAAAGGCATCACTCAAATTGAAGACGATGGATTAAGTAGTAACCAATAATTACGTACCGGTTAAGTGATCAGGCTGCTTAACCTTGGTTGTTTTCTCTGTGAAATGTGACTGGAAGATGTAGCCTTGACCCGATTGGGCTTGGATAGCTTTTTCAGTCTTTCCATACGTTTTATTCCATCGGTAGATATCACGTCCCAATTGTTGTAATCATTTCATCGCCTTGAAGATAAAATCATCACCTACAAACTGACGATAGCCGCAGTCGAGTGGTTTGGCTTTGAGATGTGGGTGAGGTATGAGTAAATAGGAAATAGTTTTAACTATTAATAGAAAATGAAAAAGTAGGAAAATTTAGTTAATCATTCTCGTTTATTATTTTTATAAGTAAACATGTGTACAAGTTATTCATAAAAAATACATTATAAATCAATTAACTTGTTAAATAACATAGAGGATTTAGAGAGGAAACAATTATGAAAAGTATTTCTTAATATCATGAAGTCAGCATTTTCACATGTAAGTAATTTTTTTTGAATAACATTCATACTATGTCCAAGTACAAATCGATGATATAAGTAATAGAGACAATAAGCACCACATTGAGTAGTTGGCAGTCCTTGAATAAAATGTTTGTTGGAAATCAAACCACCACCACTGCTACCACTTCTAAAATATAATCTATATGAATCACACAAACTGTTGTCCTCACCTAATCATTCTTATCCGAACTCAGCGAATATGGGTGTCAATAAAAGTAAAGCTAATATTTCACTAAAATACAAAAAGTTATGATTATTGCTGGACCCAGTCAATCAGGCAAAACTACATTTGATGAAAAATTCATTAACCTTAAAATGTAATATTTTACATTATACCGTAAAAACATTTACTGTTTCATTGGCTCTAATTTTACCCCATTTTTTAAATTACAAGAAATGGAAATATATAACGGCCTACCTTACTCCTTCAATATGGTTCAGCCTTATGATCTCATTATTCTTGACAAATTAATGAATGAAGCACAAAATTATAAAGTGGTTAGCAATTTATGTACTCGTCTAGTTCACCATCTCCCCTATACAATGTACTATTATAATGTTAACTCAAAATTTGTATAGCGGTGGAAGTGAAAATCATACCCGATCGTTCAACAGTCAGTATATTATTCTATTCATGTCATCACATAATGTGAACCAGATTAGGTGTCTTGGACGACAAATGCATCCTGGGAAAAAATGTTTTCTGACTGGGGCATATAAGTATCCCATTAATCGATGTCCATATTCCTACCCTTTTTTTCCATATCAACATCAGACAACCATAGACGAACTGCGTTTACGCTCATGTATCCTCCCGAAAGAAGCATCACAATGAGTCTATCTCCCAATCAATCAACCCATAATAAAGACTATAAACATATTGAATTATAAAGCTTGTTGATCTGAAAATATATACCACATATTTTTGTGACTGTATCCATTATCATATACCTTAAAACATGTAGATCTTAGACAATGTACTCTCTCCCGATTTCTCCATAACGCCCTTCAAACTCGTCTAAATCAGGGGTGGACTGGGAAGCAACTCTACCACCGGTAGCAAAACGTCAGAATACTATCCCTGTGTTGGGGAAACTTTCAAAGAAAACACTGGGGAAAAAAGCTCTTACAGTGATTCGAACCATGGACCTTCATGTTAAAAGCAAGCTGCGAGATATTAGGGTTTATGATAAATATGGAGTAAGCAATATAATTTTACCCCTCCAAATATTAATAAAACGTTATAGATAAATATTAAAATGTATATATTTTAGAGAGAGGGTGACAGAAACATGGCAGTAAACACTAAAAGTTAGCAAAACAAATTAACCACTATTACAAAATGAAAAGAAACGGATTAATAATATGAGTAACATTGTTCCCTAAAAAATCGTGACCTTTTTTCACTGAGGGTTTTTTTCAATATAATTGATGTTAAAAATTATTTGACTGTTATACTGACTCATGTGTATAAATGAATATTCCTAAGCCACCTAGTTCTTCAACATCATATACAATTATTGATAATTTAAGTAAAAAATGTTTGTATGGTGTAATTACTGATGAACACTTATTATATAAACGTCGTAATATTTATTAATACATGCAACCTTATCATGTGTGCTCTCTATAATACTTCTTGTTATGATCCGAATTTTATATGTTGTGAAGGACGTACACAAAGGAAAGAGAGATAAAAATCTGACTAATTTAAGGTTGCCTCCTCGATATTCTGCACATAATTACTATTCTAATATGACCATGAACAATTATTTTTTATAATATCGAGGAGGCAACCTTAAATTAGTCAGATTTTAATCTCTCTCTCTCCTCTGTGTACGTCTATGGTCATCATTACCCACTTCCTATATATTATAACATTAAACTTTGTAATTATCAAAAGGTTATAACGAATTCATAATAAGACCATTCTTATTCAAATAACT
>JAUZND010005216.1:0-11309 GCA_034780555.1 Coelogynopora nodosa
TTCACTGAAAATTATATCAATGATTGACATTATTGAAAATATTGATATTATCTGGCTGTTGCTAAACTTTCCGCATAGGTTGTATAATTAAATGCAACTAAATTTGTTAAGACAATTATTGCAATTTAATATTAGTATAATTATTTAAAAAGTAATTAACACACCTCATCTTTGGCCTTGAACCAAAAACGAACATGAAGGTCCATTTGCTGTTTCCCAAGGTGCTCATTATATGACTCATCAAACATGAGTGTATAGTGATCAGACTTTTTAACCAGTTGCTTGACTTGATCCTGGAAATCTGGCCCAATTCCAAAAGTAGAGAGATATCCACATTTGTTGCCTCCCAGCTGCAAGCCAGCAGCAATGCTGCTGTCAAGGAACATAGTCTAAGAAGAATGAAAAATTATAATGAAAATTACAAGCATTACTGCCAATGTAAAAGATTTTTAGCTACAAAAAGTACCTTGAAAACTGGGACAACAGAATTACAGCTGTTGAATGAGAAATGAGAATTGACTGTATTCAAGGTCCAGAGAATTTCGGCCTTAATAACTGCATTAGAATTGTTTGCTGGTACTGGCGGATTGGTAGCAGTAATGACTGGTACTGGCTGAATGAGGCATTTCTTCTACAGACATTTGTGCACCTCCATTTCTTCTAAAATAGGTAACATACAATGTCAACATTAAATAATATTATTCACAAATACATTGCATAAAATATTGTAATCTTGCTTACTGTTTAGTGAAAAACAAAGGTACAGGTAAACTAGTTTTTATTCTCTTGGCAGCCTTTTTGTGTTCAAGGGTTTCCATATGTCTGGATAACAAAGTTTTGCCTCCAGCAGCAGCTAGTAGTCTTTTTGTTGCAAGTCCACCACACACTTTACAGGAATATGAATATATGTCTCCTGGAATTTCTTGAAGCCATTCCGAATACAGAGGTACTGACAACCAGTCTTTGTTGAATTTGCATTTCCCAGGCATATCCTAATATTACTGTAACAAATATAATTAACAAGTTATAAGTACAGAACTGTAACATTATATAAGTAATGCATTAAAACAGTAAATTATTTTATTAATATATTTTAAACAAACATAATTATATATTATTAAGAAAGTAGATGATAAAAGCAAAAAACGAAGGCAGAGAACAATAATTTAATGAAATATTGTACACAACTGATAGTTTAACGTCATACCAGCTATGAACATATCTCCGGGTTAATTTTAATTCCCTGACCACAATCAACCCTGTATTCAGCATACTGTAAATGTTATTTGAAATAACATATAAATTATGCGAGCATAGTGAGAATTTTTTGGGGGTTAATTGTCTCAATCATACAAATATTGACATTACAGAAGTATTAATAAGATTTACATATTATTATCCTAAAAACTATATATATGCAATATGAAATAATAAAATAGCAGTACTTTTATTTAAAAAACAGTAACTTTATGCACAAACAGTACTTTAGCAGTACCAGCAGTACCCATACGAACCCTGTAATATATTTTAAACAAACATAATTATATATTATTAAGAAAGTAGATGATAAAAGCAAAAAACGAAGGCAGAGAATAATAATTTAATGAAATATTGTACACAACTGATAGTTTAACGTCATACCAGCTATGGACATATCTCCGGGTTAATTTTAATTCCCTGACCACAATCAACCCTGTATTCAGCATACTGTAAATGTGTTATTTGAAATAACATATAAATTATGCGAGCATAGTGAGAATTTTTTGGGGGTTAATTGTCTCAATCATACAAATATTGACATTACAGAAGTATTAATAAGATTTACATATTATTATCCTAAAAAAATATATATGCAATATGAAATGATAAAATAGCAGTACTTTTATTTAAAAAACAGTAACTTTATGCACAAACAGTACTTTAGCAGTACCAGCAGTACTTTCTGTTTGAAAACAGTACTTTAGCAGTACCAAACTCAAAACAGTACCTTAGCAGTACCAGCAGTACCTGTACGAACCCTGTAATATATAATAATTAATCATCTCAATTATTTGCACATTTTTATTTAAATAAACAATATATTTGGAAAAAGACCCCCGTAATACAAATGCACACTTCTAAAATGTAAGCAATTATTTAAAATGTAAAATAAAACATTGAGATAAATTTTCACAGGTTATAATGCTTCACCTAAGTTTTATCACAAAAATAATTATAATAATTAATAACACTTATAAAAAATGTCGGTAACCGGTTCCCATCTTCTAATTTTCTTAAAAACACCCCAATTCCCGAGATTTACACTGGTCGGGGACATAGACTAGATAATCTGATAGCAAGAGTATTTTTGTCCCCATCACAACAGGGAGGGAGGGAGAGGTAAGGTTAGGACCCACTGACCTAGTGAGCTGAACACCTTGGCATGACTACTGGTGGTGTAGTCGCCTGCTCCACCCAGCCCCGCCAGATCGAGGCCATTGCGGAGGGAGTGGCCGTGATGTCCCGATGTCAGTCCCAGATTGGAGGAGCCGCCACTGTCGGTGGGACTGCGATCTTCCAACGACGGTCGCATCATAGCTGCAATCAATCAACAATGTTCATCAAAGTCCACATAGAAAACATGTATTAGGAATAGAAACCCAAGAGAAAACGAGTCAATATTGCAAGACTACAACACAATATGACTACATGCCTTAAACCACGAATAATGCATTAACCAAATTACTGTTTTATTTACATACAAATTACTACTAAATCAGTCATTTTAGTTATTTCTGTTAAACTAAACGAATTCTTCGGAGATACTGACTCTATGCTTCACTGACGATTAAGACATATTGATAAATAATGAAATTCCTGAATGAGCTGAATATCCGGCCCCACCTGCAGTGTTGCCATGATGCTGCTGCATTGACGACATGAAGCCGCCGCCGCTTGTATGATGATGCATGTCCCCTCCTCCCCCGCCGTTTATCAGGTCCCCCAGCCCGGTGTGATGTGGGTGGTGATGATGGTGATGAGGTTCAGAGAGGGTGGCCAGAGCAGTGGAGGCGGCGATATGAGGACGTTCCTCACCGAACCATCCGAACTCACGGCGTAGTGTGTCCTTGATCCTGCCACGATCCTCCTGAAGCGCATGGCAGCAAGTTTCGATAGATATTCAGACATGTTTCTTTAGCTTTTTCGAATTGATTAAATAGTAAAATGAAGTTTTAAATATAAATTATAGAATAGTTATAAATACAATTTTAAATACTTAAAATAACTATAGACAACCATTTTAAAAATGTACCCGCAATCAAAATGATAGATTTACAAAAATTGTTTTACACATCAATATTTGGATTACTTTCTTTACAGTTTTATTCATCGAAAATTAGATGGACCATATCGACCACACTTTTAATTTTGATAGGGAGTTAAACAATGATGACGAATACATTCTATAATAATAGTATGGTCAATTACATATAACGCGGTAGACATCCTAAAAGAAAGTACCTATAGCATGTTCTTCAATTTCAAGGTGCATCAAATTTTTTATCGATATTAAAATACCACACCATTATATGTTTCTACACTACACTACTATATAATATTATGTGCATTAGAAAAAAGTAAGATATCCATGAAACAGTCAATGACATTGACACCCGAGGACAGTCTGTAGGAACCCTAGTTGGCACTGTACCTGGAAGAGCACCCCCGAGTCCAGGTCCGTGTCCACCCGAGTCTGACCCAACTGCTCGAGACAGGAGACCAGTGTCTTCACCAGTTTGGCCATCACCGCTGGCGGGCAGTGCTCCATGTAGGCGCGGGTGAACTCGATTGAGTGGTCGATATGGTCCATCGTCTTGTCCGTCTTGTCCAGATTGGCGAGCACTTTCAGCTCCAGGGTGTCGTGGTACTCCTTGTTGCGCTTCAGGAACTCCTCCTGGTTCACGTGAATCGATACAGTATTGATTGATTATAATCGTCGACACTCATTGTCATTCACTCACTCGTCGAGTAGAAAAGAAGATTTTAGACGAGAAGTATATTATAATATTATCAAAAAATGCACACTAAATTTATGAGTAAAATCGGATATCACTTGTTTTCTAAAATAAATAAATAAATAAACCTAAGTTGACCAATTTCACAATTGTCAATTTTTTCAAACTACAGTGTTTTATTCGTAAAACAGTAAACATTTGGTTAAAACTATATTTTAAACATTATGAAGAAATCTGTGTTTAGATCTTAAACAGACACATTACTTAGCACGCGATTTAACTCACGGTTTTAATTAGTGCGAATTATCATTTAGTTATAATTTATGAGAAGACACACTCTCTCAAAAACATAAATGACAACTGCCTCTTTTAAAATGACAGTGTTAATGCCAACTGACTTAGTTAGACTGAGTTCAGTCAATTCTCGGTTTAAATTACGGCACGAATAGTTAATGGTATACAGCTAGTACAGTGAACCAACAAAGAGAATTCAGTGACTAATCCATCCACACCGAACATCAGCTGCAAACACGGGTACAAGTAATATCTACCCGCAATTAAAAGGCTACATTCTAATTGAGATTACCACAACGCGGCACAGCTGATACAATGCACCATATATTATGAAGGGATTAACTGTCAGGGATGACTGACCGAAATGTTAAATCGATACTTTGATTTTCATCACAAGGCAGATATATTTTACTGATGCAACAATCATCAACTTCTGCCATACTTGCAGCAGTGCAGAACAAACGCATGTCGGTGAGAGAGATTCAGAAAAAAGGCATGTGAACACATTCAAACATGTTTGTTGAAATGTTGATATCAGGAAATGGGTTGATTAATTGACTGGCACTGGCACCCTAGGTCAAATTACAGAGAGCTGCAGTTAAACTGATATGCACTAAATGGAACAGTTAATAAAAGCCATCAACCAGAGGAAAACATGAAACACTGTGAGAAACATTGGTGGAAATGCCAAAGGACAAAACAAACTCTAACTTAATCACGTTATATATAATATCATGTATATTAAAATTGATTTATCATAAATTAGTTATTGATTATCATAAATCAAAATAATTATTTTACCTACTTTTGCTGAAAATGTTTTGTTATTTGACAAAATACATATACATGACTTAACAAATAAATATTAAAAATTTCAAAACATAATTATAGCTAAAAATACTCCAATGACTAAAAAACACTTTATAAAAGAAAACATCTGAGGGATCCACACATTTCTGTGATTTTTTCAATACATATTATTTAAAAAGTATATAAGCAGAATACAACGACATGTTTTATAATATAAATATTTATTTATTATATATTGAATTAACAGCTGATCTGTACACTATCATTATTTGATAGTGAATATAACAATATGATACGTACTAAACAAACATCATGAGGTCGAGAAGCTAACAACCTAGTAGACAGTACACCCAGAAGTAGTGAATAAGAGGAAACATCATACCTTGACCTCCTCGATAGCCGCCTTCCAGTCCTGACACACCTCCTCGATTTGACTCCGGTTCTGGTCCCGGGAGGTCGACAAGTCCATCACCAGATTGTTGAGAGTCTCAGCGTCCTCTGTGAGTCGTGTATGGTTGCTCTCACAGTCAGTTACTAGGGCACGGATCACCTCCTCCAGCTTGCCAGGAACTTGGTCCAGGTCGCAGTTGATATGTGACTTGTGCTCCCCGCTGCAGCACTCACTGCAGATTGGTATCTAGATTCGATACAACACAGAACAGGGTTACTCGAGTGAAACATTAGAAATTAGTTGTCCAGAAAACCTGATCTAAAAAATCAGGCAATACTCCATGTACGGAAATGTAAATCTTTTATCATTTTATTTTGTGTTTGACGATCAACTAGATATTAACAAAATTATTAAATTTTAAAAACAATTGCTTTCTTATTAATCAATATATATAAGGTAATTCAGAATATTAGTAATGCTGCATAAATAAGCATACATATTATGAATAATTTATTGTATCTACGTCGCTATAATAGAATTACTTGCTTCTGTAAATAAAAAGTGAAAATTTTAGGAAATAAAAGAAAGCAATTTGATGACATTGAAATTTATAGAAGTACTTCCAGATGTGTACTAAATTTAAATATTTAAGTGTTAAATGGTTACATATCAACTTACATGACATTGAAAGCAGAAGAATTTGTAGGGTTTAGTCATGTGATAGGAGCACATGACTGGTTTATTCTTGTCGTCTTTGGCGATAATCTTCTTCTCAGTTTCAGTGAGAACCGTGACCGAGTGCTTGGAGAACATGCGCATCACCTTGTGCACATTCTGACAGCCAACGCAGAGAGTGCCATCACAATCGGCACACTTGTACTCGGCAACGGCATCAGAGGTGCACAGGGTGCACTTGACCACTGGAGGGGCGGGATCTACCTCACCACCCGCGCCAGCACTACCACTGCTCAGATTTGCTGCTTCGCTCTGATTAGTCAGGACACTGAGTAGAAAGGGCTCTAGGGAGGCAACACTGGACGACGTCGTCTGACATTTGGGACATTTGGTGATGGAGAAGAGAGCATCGTCACCGGCGTTAGATTCGTATTTCTTCAGACACTCGTCATCGAAAATATGAAGGCAGTTGAGAATCACCGGGTTAGTAAAATCATTCAAACAAATTTCACATTTGGTGGGTAAGCCTTGATTCCCTTCAAGACTTTCTCCTTTGGCATAATCAACATTGTAGCTCGCATCAGACAATAAATCCGATTCTTCTAACATAACTGAAAATCATTTAAAAATACAATTCACATAACAAACCAGTTGAATGATAATTTATATTGTATTATCATACATAGTCCCCAGTTAACTTAACAACATCACTAGTATAGGAATAAAAACATGCAAGATTTTATTAGAAGTATCAAAAAATTCAGAAAATATGGAAGAAAATCATGCCTGTATAAATTATTGATTTTTAGGTGGCTTACTTGATGCTGACTCATTTAGAACTATTACTAAAACTGTGCATCTTCTAAAATTTTTGTGTGAATAAAACATTTATTTTAATTTTCCCATGTAGTTTTCATTCAAAATTAGCCATTTTTGTGGTGCTGGCTTTGGTGCTAGGTACTAAATAAATTTGTACATCAAGGTTATTTTCTCTATAGATGAGACAGTTAAAAGCCAAAAAAATAAAGTCATTCCGTCATATTTTTCAATTGCAATTTGCAAACCTACTGATCATATATATTGATGTGTACTATTTAATACAGCAAGGTCAGCTAATTTAACTATTATACAATATAATTTTTTATATGTTATTGTTCAATACATTTATAAAATTAATTTAAATAATTCACATATGTTATTTATGTATTTACTTATTATCTATCTACAAAATAAGTCAGTACATTATAATTATATTTATAGGTAAAAATTTAATATGTAATCATTTTATTGACTAATATTTTATAAATATGATGATTATATATTTATCAGAATTAATTAATACTGCAAGATCAAATAAATACCAATAAAGCAATGAAAATTTCAGAAATTATCATTACATGTGTACAAGGTCAAATAATCATCAATTAATAAATGGAGTTAAATAGAGTAAAATTGGGGTTAATTAGAGCAAAATCATTAGCTAATTTGAGGAGAATAGAGTGGAATTTGAGTTAATTAAAGTAGAATAGATTGGAATCAGAGATGTTATGATTGAATAGAGTGAAATTAGAGCTTGATAGACTAGAGTGAAATTGGAGTTCATTAGATTAGAATAAAGTAGAGTGGAATTGGAGTTAGTTATCAATGATAATTTTTTTTAATTTATTGCAACCATATTGAGTATATATAATATATGATAGGTTATGGGACAGACCATGCCCCACATTGATTCTTAGATCAATAGGATGGACCATATCTGACACACATGTAAAGTATATAATATTTTAGGTGGCCATTGATGGTATACCATATATAATTCAAAATAAATAGGTGTAGTAAGTGACAACTAGGTAATTAAATATATGTGGTTGTTATACTTCTGGTAGCCATCAAAATAACTACAATTTAATTAGAAACAATTTTTTTAATAATACAGTTACCTGGCATTGGCATCAGATTTGAAATGGACATCATGTTTTTTCTCAGGTACCTGACATCAGCATTGTTGTCTCTTTTTTAAATATACATATTCTTATTTCCTATACAATTTAATCTATTTATGATACTATATCTAGCATATGTTTCATTATATATAAAATAATAATGTGAATCAGATTATTCAGAATTGGCATTGGGTATTTCTAGGTAATTAACACAGGGATCAGTTTTTATGGAATCAGGATTATTGTTTAACTATAGACAAAAATATCACCACTATACAATTTATTTTAATTTTAGTATACATAGTCAAATGTATCCAATTCAATATAGTTATGAATGTTTGTACCTTTAGTGTCATATTTGTGATCAGGATTTTAACCAATAAAAACAAAGTTTTGTATAAATTGAATTAGAGAGAAATAGTATTTAAATTGGTGATTGCATTTTTAAATATGATATCAATAGTTGTAATACGTTTTCAAATTGATTATGTTTACAATAAAATCATTTTCAAATAAAGCAACAAAATTGATTTCAGATTCAAATAATAAACATAGAAGCCTCCCATACATTCAGCTTTGTATTAAACAGTCCTTTTTTATTAAAATATAATAATTATAAGTCAAAAATGGATTCAGCTTCAGATTCAAAGATATATATATACATGTATTTTTTAATATTATAATTATAAGCCCTCCACAGATTCAGCTTCATATTCAAATAAATTTTTTCTATTGAAATAGTTAGTATATATGCATTAGTCTTCCACAGAAGTCAGATTCAAATATTTATTTTTATTAAAATGCTATAATTATAAGCCATCCACAGATTCAAATATATGAAGCTGAATCTGTGGAAGGCTTATATATATAATATTTCAATATAAAAATTATAATTGAATCCAAAACTGAATCCATGGATTATAATTATATACTTATAATGTTTAAATTTTAAAGAAGATATCTGAAGCTGAGTCTATGGAGGCTTATAATTATAATATTTATTTTTGGTTTTCCAAGGGGGATAAATACCTCCCCTCCACATAGCAAACCCTAAAAAAGTATATCCATGTATGAAGGGTTAACCTAAAGCTGAATCTGTGGATGGCTTATATATGTTATTTCTTGAGAGGAAGACAGTGTAGTTGAATAAGTAAAAGCATTGTAGATGGGGATCTTTTAGATATATGTGGTGATTCATGTCATTATATACATAATGCAAGAAAGGTTCTAGCAAATGTTCATGTTTGGCATGCAAAAAAAGTTTAAAACAACTATATATATAATTATTACTTTATATAACTTTAAAATTATAAAAATGAAACTAATAGAATGCTTTTAGTGCTTTTAATTAAATCGGGAGTTAAATAAAGTGAAATTAAACTGTTAAAATAATGGAAATAAAATATTATAATAAATAAAAATATGTAATATATTTACACCAAATTAATTCAATAATAAAACAAAGCTAGCTCAAATTTTGATTGCTGCTGGAAATATAACAATATAAAACAAATTTAAAGAATATAATTTTAATATTAAATATTGACATTGTCATTGGTATCAGGTTTATTTTATCTTAAGTACCTGACATCATGCTTAATCTGAGGTTATTTGTATTTCCCAAACTAGCTGGAACTTTTTTAATTAATGAAGATAAACAAACTGTTTTTAAAATGGTAATTTTCAATAGAAATATGTATATAACTAACAATTTCTCTGATTTAAAATGATATCTATGGTTGATTTTTTGCATAGATGATTGTGAACATGATATCTTTAATATTCCAGGTAGTTCGGAGTTTATCTTCATTAATATAAAAATTCCAGCTAGTTCAGGAAATACAAATTACCTAATCTGAGGTACTTCACTGCAAATTACAGTAGCTGAAAATAAGCAGTGGCTTATATAGCCACTTTAGCCAAACATGGCCATGTTAGCCAAAATGGCTAATTTAGCCACTTCCTAGTTATAGTGTGGTAATTTAAATGGTGTTTTAGTCATAAAAATTAATTTAAAAAGGAGAAACAAGAGAACTGCTTTAAGAAAGGAGTTATATTAAATATTAACTGTGCTTAGTGTGAAACTGTTTATAGTTGATACAGTATACTGGCCTATCAGGAATATAATTTAGGAAAATATTAACATTATTTCATACTTTGTTTATCAACATATGTCATATATGTGAATGCATAATGATCACATGGTCTTTTATATACCTAGTCATCCATATTGAACTGAATTATTTAATGAATGGAAAAGTAAGATAGAAAATACATAATAAATTCTATATCTCACATGGTCTATAACTATATACATAATAACAATTAATTATGACATGTAATAAAACAAGTGTGGATAGCTGGTGTGAGGTTGTATTTTTCATCGCTCTCACCAAGTTGCCTTCTTTCTTTGATTGAGTTGTGTTTTACCCAATCTACCTAGACAATCTTTACATCATTCGAAAGATCAATCATCTGCCCTTAAACAGGTGTATTCAGTGACTTTGAAAGTTGTGGATTTTGTTTTTTATTCTGGATTAAACATTCATTGAATTACCTTGTACAATTACTTATCTGCGTGTCATTTTGTCATTTTGTTAATAACGACATTCTATTGGCTATGCTCGCAACTCTAAAGCTACAACGACGCGATATTGTTCATTGATTTTTATTTCCACCAGCTAATGTCTACCTACAGCTTAATAAGACAATACACTAAGGAAAGATTATTAACAATCCGTCACAGCATTAACAAAGTCAATAGAAACATACGCCGCAGATTATTCTATTTAAAGCAGGGAATTCCTTCGATAACTGCAGATCAAAGCAAGAATAACACTTCCTTCTGGAGAGGGATCGGGTACCCGCCAGATCACCAACACAAACCCTCGGAACAACGCAAACAGACACATACAAAGAAACGACAACTCACTAATCACCTCCTAGATACAAAAAGTCGGTTAAATATTGGTACTTGGAACACCCGTACCTTACATCAATCTGGTAAGACTGAATTATTTATCCGGGAAATTAATCGCTTTAAATGGGATATTATTGGCCTCTCGGAGATACGGTGGACTGGAAAAGGCTCAAAAACCATAAACAAAGTTAAAATAGTTTTTTCTGGACATGATGAACTTCACATAGGTGGGGTAGGCCTTGCCTTGTCGAAACAAGCCAACGACGCTTTAATCGAACTGC
>JAUZND010005217.1:0-11309 GCA_034780555.1 Coelogynopora nodosa
TTACTCTCCTGTAGATTTTATTCTTTTGACTCCATCTCATTGCCTTTTCCTTTGACGTTACTTATACTACATTTATTTATTGATTTTTAATTTTCTGTTCTTGTTTAATCTATAGTGACAGACAGTATGATTTCTCATATTATATACATACTGACAAACTACGTTAATTGTTTAAAACTACTATTTTTAGCTCTAATACACAAGAATAATCAAAAAAAAATGTTTAGTCATATATTAGGTCATCAAATCTTCCAGTTGATTCTATGAGAATATTTATAGAATGAATCGATTGATTTAGAAAAAAAAATCAAAACACATTTTGGTCACATTAAACCCTCTCTGGTACTTCGCGGGTCATCAAGTTAGTTCCAATCTAAATGTAATTAATCTAAATTAAACTGAAATAATTTTCGAAATAAATTGTAAACATTAAATAAGTCTAAATCCGGTATTTGACAGACGTTTGTTTTTTCAGATTGTCAATTCTCTACTGAACATTTTTATTTTTAATAAATAAACAAAATAATTACCAAAAAAT
This sequence comes from Coelogynopora nodosa, assembly GCA_034780555.1. Classification (NCBI taxonomy): domain Eukaryota; kingdom Metazoa; phylum Platyhelminthes; order Proseriata; family Coelogynoporidae; genus Coelogynopora; species Coelogynopora nodosa. Next base: position 539 of record JAUZND010005217.1, read on the forward strand.
GAGCCATGCCCCATAATTCTACTGCTCTGCATATGTTTAAATAGTAAAAATAATGTTCGACAATACAATATTACACCAGATTGATTGCAGGGTAGACAAGACGTGCATACACAAACAACAATAGTTATATCTCACCGTACCAGGATATATATACAACGTCTTGACTATATTTGGCTTAGCAAGACATCGCATCAGCAAAATATGATGCATACTAATATAGAGTGTTCGTCTATCAGACATATTACAATCAGACTAACACACCACCAGTTGTATATTATTCTATTCTAGTTCTGCAGTCCGCATGATTACAACAAAATACCATATTATATTCCGTGCTAATGCATTCATGCACTGCACACATCGCGACCTGTGTTAATTGTGCGTGTGTCAGCTCTAGCTATATTAAGCGTACTGAAGATACTATAGAGTCATGATTCTCGGGAGTTGTGCAAAGATAATGACTGTAATCTCTGGATACAGAGATAGCCTAACGCTAATACAGAGAGTCGATCGAACTTCACATGTTGAGAGTACACAGTTCAGTAGTAAGAAACAGGAAGTCAGCATGATAATACGGTTAAAGATGCAGATATAGGCAACGTGTTGTTAACGATGAAGTAATACCTTATAGTTAGTAGCAATACTAGTTTTGTACCGTACAACTGAGTTTAGTTGTATTACATGATAATAAAATAGTACAGTTTTATTTCACTACTATAAATGGAGTGACTTTTTTGTATAAATTCAAATAAGTCTAGCACTGTATAGAAACAGTAACACAGTACGTATTATAATAAATTAAGCAGTGTAAATAAAACGACTTATTGTAAGACACTTTTTGCATGATCTAAACGGTGATGACTACGTGACTTCTTGTGATTAGGTTTGACAGTGTTAACAGTAAATAACAAAAAGGTAAGTTTAGTTAGGTCCAGATAATCTCGTACTGATTTCGTTATCCAGTTTAACCATACAGTTCATACATACACCAAATAATAGTTTAAAATGTTATGATTACTATTGCACACAAAAAACATGAAAAGTGACCCGACAAGGGGATACCATGACGGAAGGGGGAGGTCAATTTGTTACATTAATCATATTTAAGCACCTCACTATAAAATACTAGAGGAAGACGGAACCATCAATGTTATTTAGTCACACTATATGAAGAGATACTTGTTATCATTTATAAATACATTTGATACAAAAGCAGGTACCCCAAATGACGTAAAGGAAGTTTAATATCATGTTGTTTCTTGTAACTTGTGGACCCACCTGCATGAAAACTTTTCCAATGATGACGTCATCAGCGTCCTTGAAAACAGTACTGAAGATCACCGTGACACGATCCGCCAAAGCCTGTACGTACCTTGAAAATAGGAAACACATGCCGAAAAAAGTAACGTTGTTGTCAATGATGCTATCTATATATCTGCATTTATTACAAATTAAAATGACACCAATTTATTGATCAATTCGGTGTTCAAATATATGGCATTGCTGGAACCTTCATTTTGGCACAGAGTGTACATAATTTTTTTTTAATATTGCTAATAACTTTTTTGTTATTGTAATATTGTGATACATTGAAATACCAAGTTAAAGTGTTAAAACAAAACAATTAAGTAACAACCTAGTAGATTAGGCCAAAAAAATAGCTTTTTTATTTTATCTTGAACCTTTCCAGCCACCATAGTTGCGGCATAACACAGATTCTAACAAACATAATCGGTCATCCTCGCTTAACTATAGAATTAAAATTAATGTTATTAACCTTTTTCACAGTGAAATAGCATTATAAAAAGAAACCATGATGTTATTTTTAACACATCAGTAGATAGATGTAGTATATGTAAATGTTAGATAGGATAATATTTGATACGTCAATCTCTAGCTTAATAGAAGTAATCAAAATAGAAAGTCAAAAAGACAATCCATGTCCGAACACAAATATAACCGTTTTTAAAGAAACGTATACTATATATAGGCTATAGAACAGTTTATTTTTCATTTCATTTGACAACATCAGAAAGAATATGGTGAATCCTAATTAGTTAATATTACATGATGTACCTATATAGTTATTATATAAAAATGACGACATTAGCCGGGGTCTTAAAACGTATAAAAACAGGACGCGTGCACGATAACCTATACCAGAAAACAAAGCAAACAAGCATATAAACTATAAACAAAGTGTCGTTAAAATTTTGTTGAATTAACAGTTAACCGTTAACCAAGATATTGAAAATTGCAACGCGTCTTGACCAGTAAAAATACATGAAAAGTTCTCATCAATACCCGATATTGTTTTGAGCATATCATGTGCGGAAAATCGCAAATCTCGAGGATTTCAATATTGGTCGCCCGACAAATAGTAGATATCTTTATACCATGATAATCTAATATATATTTAAATAAAAAATCAATATTAGTGATTGGTGATAGCTATTGATTTCCGATGATAGGCTACACTATATGCATAGCAGGTTATTGAATCGTAATGCAGTTATAGTTTATAGTAATATCCGGCAGATTAAATCAATAGCAAACACGTTTAGTTTAAACTTTGGTGTATAATGTTGTGAATAATGTTGTCACAATATATAATATTGTAACAGTGACAAAATGACATTATACTTAAACTTTTAAATATTAACTAAGGGTACAATTTTAAAGTTATCAAATTTGCTATCGGGTTTTACGAAAATCTCTGAATCAGGTCATTAGACCGTTTGACAGCAGGATGCTCTAAGCAGTTACACGATGATTGTAGACGTATAAGCCATAACATGAAATCTGGGCTTACTTTTCTTTTTTTCTATTATGAAATCTAGAAAATATTGAAATAGACTAAAATTGTATAAATCAAATTATTAGCAGAAGGCGAATTGGAAATGGCAAATTGAAAACAAAATGTTTTGGCACAAATTAGTAAGGAATTAATGAATGTCGATTTATTTGAAAATTCAAACGTATTTATTTCCCGAATTGGGTAACTTTAAAGTAGTAAATTTATATATCCGATTCTAGTGGACGGATAAGTGAAAAACCATAAACTTATATACGTCGAATTATAAAAAATAAAATACATCGAATCAATTAATAGACACTTTTCAAACAGTATTTTCATTTGAATCGATATCTATGTGAACGCATTTGAAGGGCGAGAAAATAAACTAATAAAAGATGTTACAAAAGAAATTCGTCTAATCCGGGTTTTTTCATGTCCTACGAAATCCTGTTTTAAACAAACATTACTGTAGAAGAAAAAAGCAAAGAGGGAACAAGTCCCAACAATACTCCCTGAAATACATCACACAATAGCACCACACAGAGACAATCAAACCTGTCCTCACATGGTCTCATCGTCCCGATAGTTGATCACCGCCCGCTCCTTCCCCTTGGGGTCGTCCTGCTCCATGAACTCGAAGAACTTCTCAAACACCGCCGCAAAGCAGTTCCTCTTCAGCAGAGCCACCCGCTGTGCCAGGTCACGCCAGTTCTCCGGCAGCGCGTCCAGGTCGAAGAGGATTGTGGCGCATTGGCCGGCCAGCGGTGGGGTCATCAGATAGCTGCCGTACTCCCGTTTCAGTAGCTGGATGTGCGAGGCCAACCACAAGTATTACCAACAGGGTTATTGTAGACCGATGTGTAGCAGTAATGTTATACTATACCAGCGCGTGCGATGGCAAACCAATATACCAATTGCGATTGTATAGATTTGTCTCAAAATAAAGTTAATTGTCCACTTCCATATTACGTTAACTTCATTTCCTATATTTGATATATATACTTTATTGTGTTTAACACATTTGACTGTCACAGATATTTTATTATTATAAACTACAACATATAACTATATATGTTTAGCCTACACGTTGTTTCTAAGAAGTAAATTAATATTCAGTGTCACAAACATAAGTCCGTATATTTAATATGTACGGTTTATTTACCAAATTAATTAAAAGGTTATCAAAATATATGAAAAAACCGCATTTGAGTTTGTACAAAACATAAGACAAATAAATGTACGCTAGCTATCCATAATGTGTAAAATTACGGTTTCGCAGTTGGTTGCTGAGTATGATTGTTCCTTTCTTGCAATAGATGATTCAGAACATGAATCAACTCCATCACGATAGATATAAAAATTAGTAACGACCATTATTATTTATTACATAACAACATAATATATACAGAAATGGTTAGGACCAGTTGGTGACAGAAACAAAACAACTTACTACAAAAACGGATGGTTCTAAAAATAAATAAAATGTATTAAAACATAGTTCAATATGATGGAAAATTTATACGCAAAACTATGATCATTCGAAAGTGATAATATATCCACTTTAGTGTTTAAACTCAATTTTTAAATGTTCAAATTAAACCATTTGAAAATATTGTTTAAAAGACAAAACAGCATAGCACTCCATTTACGGAAAAAACCAGGCATAGTATTGAAGAGAATAAAAGCAATTTTTTTAAACTTATTGACATACATGAAAAAACTTTAAAAAATCCGCCATTAATAAGCTATATATAGGTGATAATTTTTATTAATTTAAAAAACAGAAATTTCGTAAATACACCGGCAAATAATATTAAAACGTTGAAAATATTGAAAATATATTTTACAGTCAATTTGCTGTAAAGAAAATATTATTGGATACCATCATAATATTTTTGACTCATTTATTGAATCGTTAATAGCATAATTTTATTGTAGAATACATAATTTCAAACGTAATCTTACATTATATCTCAAGTTATTTCATAAAAAAGAAGAACATGTTGGGGAACTTGTTTGTTCAACTAAATTACTGAAGAAGCTTTATATGCTATCATATTGGTAGTAGACAATGTATCTTTCACATCAGTTTAATTCAGTTACAATATTGTTTAAAATGGAATTACATATTATCGCAAATGTCATTCTTACATTATCAGCACCATGCTTGCGTAAGTCTTCATAAAATTTCAGGGCAATGCTGACAGTTAATTTCGATTTGTCTCCGTTGAGATTTTTTAACGTATAAATTGCACTGTCATAGTCGGCAATCGTGAAATCTATACCCTCGTGTTTCTCTCTGTTAAAGTAGAATAGTGTCACATTATACAGATACGAGTAGCATAGTGATAAAAACATTTGACATTGATAAAATGTATGCATTCAGAATTAACGGAAATTGATATATAGGATGAAAAAGTAAAACTAGTCATGATCTAGGCACATGATCAACATAAATCATAATATCACGTGACAACTAAACTAGATATTTTAAATAACAAATAATATAATATTACAAGATTTCATAAACAAAAGGGTTCGAAAAGAAACTCAGAATAGATCGAGCCTGGTTGCCATAAGTTCAATAAGGGCATTTGCAAAGTAACGTCACTGGTTTGAAAACATAAAACAAAGCCAATGTCGTCCATTGATAATTATTTTACTCAAATCCAGAGTCAAATATATGTCAAACAGACATCTCTGTAGTCTATACCATTATATTGTGCGACAATGGTAAACATTTATTGACTATATAATATTTAATTACACTCTGGTCTACAAAGTATAAGAATTCTTATTAGACAAACATACATTTTCAAGATATTAATTATTGGAATTTTTCAATTAATATGATATCAAAATATGAACTATAAATATAGATAAATATTATTCTGTACTCCCGATATTACTCAAATATATGATACTGATATAGTTTTAAATTATTAATATAAAATCTAAATATTTTTCGAAGTTACTTATTTATTTGTACTAAATATAACCAGAAAATATAATACATTTTTTAAATTATCATACTATACGTATTATTTGAATCAATTAGAGTTTACTTATAATTTATCATTAAAAATATAATAATGATAACATTTAAAAAAACACTTTAATCTTTATTCAAAATTAAAATATTATTATAAATTATATCAAATTGTAGTTTTAAAAAAATATTATAGTAAAAATAAATAAAACAAGTAGACTTGTTTACAAAATAGGTATGAATTCGATATTTATACAGAATGAAGAACTAACTTGTTAAATGCAGCCTCAAACTTGACAAGCAAAATTTCTTCCACTGCCTTGTTGGCACAATCCAAAAGAATCATACCGCAATCTGTAGTCAAAATGAAATGTTAATTAAATTATCTTACATATTAAGCGATGTTACTAAATTTAAAATGCGAATAATTATATCAAAAATATTTCAAAATGATAACTGTTACTAAATTGGTTAAAAAAATTATATTTACAAACTTTTTAGTATGAGTATAAAAAAACATAATTCATAATAAAAAATATATCTATAAATTATATGACATAATGATATGATCCGATATCTAATTAAGTGTATATAATATTCATGTTTTTATTTTTGTGCATTCATTATATGACTAAGACAGTATTTACCAGAATTCGGTATGTTGCAATGTATACAAGGTTGTCCATTTATATACATAGAATAATACCATACAGTACATCTATAAAATAACAAATTTTATATTAGTCAATATTTTGAGTGGGGAAATGATCGAGGAAGCAAATTCCAATTGAGGTGAGAATATTGGATGTGTAGCCTATTGTGTAAATTTAAAGAGTAGGCTATTATTAAATATGAATTTCAAGGTAGCATTACACAATTAAAGCAGCTAATTTATTGTTAACATTCTAACTGTTTGACAGATCTATATATTTTATATATTTTCCCGTATAAGGTTTGCTTGCATACAACATTGTTAATCTATTTTTTTCTTTGTATATTATGATATACATTAATGCACTTGAATAATATACATTAGTGAGGTATTGAAATTTTGATATTTATCTGCCATAGATTAATACAGTTCTATATTTCAGTCAGAGAAGGTCACCAATAAATTAACTTTTCAGAAATTACCAGTATCATAGTATTGAAAAACAAACAATAATAATGTGCTTAGTTGAAAATGAATTTAGATATCTTGGTAGTTTTAATAAATATTCATTACCTACATTTTATTTGGACAACACAAAAAAGTTTAAATTATGTCGAAAGGATACCAAAACAATAAATTATTAAACAAGAGAGAGAATGATATCATTGAACTTTAAATATTAAATAGTAAAATTAATTATATTTAAAACACATTTATAAAAATAACACAAAAACAATTCAGTATATTAATGTTGATGTTAACAGTAGTTAACAATAATGGCAGTTAATGTGAATGATGAGAATGTAGACAATTGTCTTAATTTCAATAAAAATTGAATAAATCCAGATGAACACAAGGATATTTGGATATATCTCTAACCACCACACACTTACACCTAATATACAGTACCGTATTTTTTTAATTCCAGAAAATAATAATTTTTGTCCTAATAAGCCTGAAAACCAGCAGGTCTGTTAATTGTAAGTATTATTATATATGCATATTATACTATGACATGAGGCTTTTAAAAATGTAAGTTTTGAACATTCAGATAATTCTAATTTTATCTATGGACAAGTTAAATATGTACCATTTCCGAAACATTGGATATGTAACACATTTCAATGCACAACATAAATACAATTTTAAAAATAACAAAGGTAACATATTGGCATAGATTAATATGGCGAGTAATTTATCTGAGAGAGCCTATCAGGGAATCTAGGGGTAAAACCCCTATATACAAATTTTAACAGCAGTGAACATTTGCAGTATGATTGTATTGAAAATAAAGTTTTACTTAATCAATCATTTACTAATATATAATAATGACTAATTATATATATTTATCAAATTAATTGTGTTGTTATAGTATGATATATTTTGTGGTTAATATATTATTATACTTATTTGATGTTATTTAAGTGTATTATTACATATTTGTTATATATTATTATAAAATAAAAGGTAAAAAGTAATATTGTTTTTCTTTACATTCTAAATTATTAAATATTATATTATGTTGAATACAAATAACTTATTAATAAATTTGTTATTCATGTAACAAAACAAAAGACTAGCATTGTTTATAAATAATATAAAGGAGTTCCTAACAAAAAGTATTACCATACTCAACATATATTTATATATTGTTTGAAGTATAATATTAAACTAACATAATATAGAGCTTATGCTAAACACGGTGGAGTGCACTATATATAATATATAACAAATGATTGTGAATGGTAACACTCTAGTAAAGATATAAAATATCCATTGGTTTGTATACTATTAGCTGAGACAACTAGGAGTATGGGAATAGCTGGATAGTGCTGTTTCGACATTATTAGGTCTCATCAGCAGCCAACACCCCTCATACTCCTAATAATCTGAGCTAATGGTATACAAACTAATAGACATTTCCCATATTTACTAGAGCACTACCATTCACAAAAATTTAATATGAATTATCTTATTGTTTTATTTTAGCACTATATAATATGACATTTTATAAAAATCTTTATATAAAATAATATTGAAATATAATTATTGAATCTTTTATTTTAAGCATATGAATATAATATAACAAATTTAAAAAATAATTAAAGGGTATAAGGTAGCCCTCTATTTCATTTTTTAACTTGTATATATATATTCTATAGACATGGAATTATGTTTACCTAAATTTCAAAGGTGTGTACCTATCTAAGTTTAAAAAAATATTACTAAATGATAATGTAAAACTTAATTATTGTAAAAAATATATTTTATATTCTAGAATTTGTATTTTTAAATGATAATTTTTATAGAAATTCTATTTAAAAGTTATGAAAAAAACATAACTAATTGACTAAGTGTGAGGTGATGAAAGCTGGTCAGAAGTTTTTTTTGCAGTCACCATGGTTGAAAATTATATGGTCTAATTTTTTTGTGTGACCAAAGCAAGCCACAGGTTAAAAAATCTATTCCACAGTCAAATCAATGGTTTTTAACCTGACTTATAGTACACTTTTTTTTAATAAATTTTTGTTTAAAACAGTTGATAATTTAATAGTTTTAGTTATGTCAATATTAGGTAACATTACAACTTGTTTATAATATGAAAAAAGGGATATATGTATATTTATTTTACATTTAACATTTACATTTTACATTAAACATTTAAAAAAGTTTGGTAGCATATTCACTTTTTAACTTTTTTACAATGGACAAAAACGACTGTTGTCGTTTTATAAAGTAACTATGGTTGTATTTTTTATTGATTAATCAAATTTTTGTTATATCCGAAAGAGATTGATGTTTTATTTTTATATACAGAATATTTACAAACATTGTATATATTGCAATCTATACCAATATAATTTGTTATAAAAAATAATAATTACTTAACAAGAATGGAGTATGATTATGTAGATTTATTTTTATTTGATTCATCTTATAAGGACAGATATTTTCAGAATAATTGTACTCCATTTGAAGTATATTGTCTTCATCATCTTTGAGTTCCATCCTAATATTGCTGTCTTGTCGTAAGCATTGTGAACTTCCATGGTCAATGTAGGATCCATATCTGCCCTGTATTTCCTTTATTTTCTTAAATTAAATCTAATAATGTATTAAAAATGTATCATATAAAATTTTACTAATAAGGTATGTTTAACAATTTTGTTAAAACATGATTCCATGTGTCTATATTTAACTAAACTAAAAAATATTGTAATATACAATTTACATATAAAACGCCTACTAAAACTGTTCATCTTAAGAAAGTACATTTAACACAGTTCTTGACAATGGAATATTTAAGCTGCATGCTTGATTTAAGATATTATAGTAATAAATATGTATTTTGTAACCCACTATATAGGATTAAATTAAATGACTTACTTAACAAAGAATACAACTTGACAAATGGTGGTCATAAAAAACTTATTTTGATCACACCATTTAATTTCTGTAACTTTTGCCAGGGTTTTCTGCAACCATGGTATTAAACCCAAGTCATTATAAAAAAACTTGACTCTTGATTTTTTAATTAGCTCACTCAAATATATATTCAAATAATGAACAAATTATAACATTAAAAATTGGACAATTATAATCAAGCATGCATGTCATATATTGCCAAATATTATTGTGTTGTCTGGGTAAACAAAATTCCCTTTATATTTTTTAATCATGATAATTTAGTAAGCTGAGATTTGCTAACAATACATATAGATGACTCCATGTTTACATAAATACATACATCTGGTATTTTTACAGAATAACTAAATAATACTAATCATTTAATTCATATAGTACTAATAAATAATAATTATAAACAATACAGTTTTAAATATTTATATAATGAAAAGTATTCAGTTTTATATATATATAGTATTGTATCCAATATTATTTAATATAATATAATTAACCAATAATGAATAAATATGTATATACAATTCTTATCAGGAATAAATTATTGTATATAAAAACATTTAAAACATATTTGAATATTTATACCAAAACTTTGTTAATTTATGGGATAAATTAATTTTTTATATTCATTGTTTCATCACAATGTATTAATTAACTAGTTCACATATATATATTAACTGGATAAATAAAATAAGAAAAATTTCAATATTAAATACAAAATTAATATTATTTAATAACAATATATTATAATTTCATTTAATAATAAATTATTTGCATACACTATTTCAAAATATGTTGATAATTTATTATATTAAAACATATGGTTATTCCTATATGGATCGAGACGCGATATTGATGCTGTTTTTTGATATTTTCATTTACACTTGAATAAAATTAGTAAATATTTAGCAAA
>JAUZND010005218.1:0-11309 GCA_034780555.1 Coelogynopora nodosa
ATCCTAAACCCCCCCCCCCCCTCTAACCCTCTCTAACTCCCCAAACAATTTTTTTTACGATCGGGATCATTATGGACAATAAGTGTGCCAAAATCTTTCATTGGGTATATCTTTTTAAGTTAGTAACAACCTAAGAGACAACCAAAGTTAGCATGATGACTCAATAAATATTTTTATACTACTTACAAATATATGTATGTAGTATTTATTAACATAATTTTTTTAATTAGTGTCTAATTACATAATAATAATATTATTTGATTATAAATATTCTTTTTAGACAATTCTAAAATTTTGGACGAAAAATGATATGTCATTCGTGTCAATGTTTACAACTTATGACAACTAAGCTTGGTATGATGACTAAAAAATATAAGATAATTTTTTTATACAACTTAATTTTTTGCAAGTAGTAAAATTATCATATATTTTAAATGTATATATTTTATGTAGTAATTTAATTTTATAGATAAAAATTACGAATTGCTATGAGTTAGTGTCAATTTTTTGAAAATCGGTTGAAATTTAACGAAGTTATATACATTTTAGTGATTTACAGGTGATTAAATCAATTTTTATATAGTAGAATGAAATTAAATAGATAGACTAGCAGAATAGCTGTCATTCAGTGCTTATTTTTTTTAAATCGGTTGACATTTGACAGAGTTAAACAAAAGAAAAGAAAAGGTTATTTATTTATTTTATAATTATTTTATTGCCACTTTTATTTTTAGCCTATAACTTTTGACGTTTAACCAAACTTAATATGATGACTGACCAACATAAGACAAGTCCCCTATACTACTTAAAAAAATTGTAAGTAGTTTAACATTTTCATATTGATTTTTACCTTTGTGATGTATTATGGCCATATATTGCATGAAGATTTCTATGAGGATTCTGACTAAGTCTAGTTCTCTCAACTTGATTTTTACACTTACACATTGATCAAAGGTATAGTCTACTGATAGTAATCCAATTATTGATTTTTTCCTCCAATATAATGTGTTATGGTCATATATTGTCCGATCAGGTTGATTTCAATAAGAATTTCGACAAATTGGACCGAAAATTTTTGCATAAATAATTTATTATTCTCATAAATAAAATAGTTTTTTAAATTTTAGATGATATCTTGCAATGTCTGTTTTGTTCTATATTGTCTTAATTAATTCCAATTGGTCATATAAGTGAATTTTCTACAAATTATCATGAAATGTAATCATTGTGTGTATTTTCTAATAATTTCGATGGTCTACAACATGTTTAATTTAAAATAAATGTTATATTTTCAAAAATGTTAAACACATTTCATCCTATTTTTAATGTTTAGAAAGTCCTTTAATGATACTACTTGGTTATACAAACGTAAAATTTGAATTCTATTTTAAATTATATATTTTAATATGCCGTTTGACACAAATAATTTTAATATTCCCATAAATAAAATAGCTTTTTAAATATTAGATGTGTCTTGTTCCATATTGTCTTAATTAATTCCGATTGGACATATAAATAAACTTTCACCAAATTATCATAAAATGTAATCATCGTGTGTGCGTTTTCTACAAGCCTAACTATAATTGTACGTCTTTTCTTAAGTTAACTAGTAGAGAGTCGCAGTGGACGTGTTCTGATTGGACTATATATATGACCATAATGCATCATATTGGAGAAATAAAACAATTACTGGATTACTACCATTAGACTATCTTTGATCAATCTGTATGTCTAAAATCAAGCTGAGTGAACTAAACTTAGTCAGAATCCTCATTGAAATCATCGTGCAATATATGGCCATATATTACTTCACAATGGTAAAAATTCTAAATGAAAATGTTATACCACTTACAAAAAAAATTAAAGTAGTATAGACGACTTGTCTTATGTTGGTGAGTCATCATATCAAGTTTTGTTAAACATCAAAAGTTATAAGCTAAAAACAAAAGTAACCATCATTTAATTTAATATATATATATACATTTTCTAACTCTGATAAAATTTCAACCGATTTTAAAATAGGCTCACCTTAAATATTTGGCTGAACTTTTTTCTAAACATCTTACCATTTATGTCTCAAATATCAAGTTCACTCCATTCAATACCGTGTTCTTCAATTTTCCCGTTGATGTTGTCTCATTGACCTCATTCGTATTTTCTCACACTTAAGTTTTTTTCTCTTAATGATAAATACAGTGTTGCCACTGGTCCTAATTTTATTTTTTGGGATAGTTTTTAGAAAATGTGATTTAAATATTAAAGGTTGAAGGGGTAGGGGGTGAAGTAGTATTTTTTTTAAATTTGCCAAGTATTTTCTTTATGACATTTAAGATACTAATTAGCGTAGTTTGACCGTATCATTATTTCCTACCTTTTTGAAATGTACATTCTATGAATAAAATTCAGTCTACAGTATTTTAAAATATTAACTTGAATATTAAAATTAAATAATTATTAATCACATATTAAGTTGACATTAACAGCCATCTGACACCTAAATTTAGTAATTCTGCCATCTTATAACTTCAAGTAATGCTCCAAATTTTCTTATATAAAATTTCCTTGTAAATGTAGGTAATCTTTTTCTCTGTTGCATGTTTTATAATTGTTTAAATTCATTGTAATTAAAAAGCACTGTCGACATTTTTAATTTTCTTGCTATAATTAAAAAAATATGATTCAGTGTATTCTTTGAATGACGCCAGTTAATTTAAATAAAAGGAATGTATCAATTTGTTAAATGTTATTGTGATACATTGTTATTGTGATTATTGTTACTGTTACATTGTGATATTCCTAACTTGTTCAAAAATATATTAAAATAATGATATTCTATATGTATATGTTTGCAGGGAAATTACAAAATGTTTTCAAAACGACTTATCAGAAATGCAATGTGTCAAGAAACTAAATATTATACGGTATTGCAAAGAGAAAAATTAAAAAGCGATATCCTTATATTATAAAGTAATATATAATATTTAACCCATTAAATGTGTCTGATACATGCACAAACTAAATTTAACTTACGGCAAGTAAAGACCACGATCGTCCATTTCATTTCAAATTGCGAAATTAAAAACTTACAAATTGAGGCTAAATTACCACACATTTCCATTTCAACATTTGTAAGTAATTGTAACCACAACATTTCTGGAAGCACTTTCACTATTAACATTCAAAAACCTGGTTCATAGTCTTGTTGTTGTCTCTGCAACTAACTTCGTCGCTCACTCTGTCGCTGGAGTTGCAGTTTTGACACTGTTGTTGTCTTGATATGATGTTCTGGCCGAATCCCCATTAGAGGAGCCGAAGCCCCCGCAGATACGAGGCCACCGCCACGGGGTCCTCCACCAAGGGAGGCCTCCAATTCTGAACACTCGCAGGCCAGGGTGCGCCAGACACTGATGAAGCCGATGCTGGAGAGCCTCCTCCTCCTCATTATCGCATCCTAGGCGTCCATGCGAGCTCTGTGCGCTGCTAACATGTTTTTGTCTCGTTTAGAAAATACAAAAACACTATAATGCGAAACAGCATTTAAATATTAATGCGGTCAAGTTGAGAATACAGGTATTCAAAGTATAGTTGTTATATTATTTAGCATGGATAAGTATTATGAAAAACATACCCTATTGTATATATTCTTCATCCGCATATACTTTTCCCCCCGGTAATATCTGGAATATTAGCCTGTTAATTATAATAGATATATAATATATATATATAATAATATAATATAAATAGAGTCGTAATTTTGTATGCTGTTGAGTATATTGTAGAGGAAGATACGTAGGGTACTATATTTAATGACTGAGTTAATCATTCCATATTTATATCGGCCAATCGTCAAATGAATTTGCACGATCGTGGCTTGCAGTCAATATTTATAATGTGACGCGACAAGTTTAGCGACAGTCTAAACTAGTATTTTTTAATTATATGAGGGGGATATTTTTTAACGCTCCTTGAAATTATAAGGCTTCCTTGAAACTCAAGAAGTGACTGGCATTGCTTATCTTTATTTAGTGGCTGTTTTTAAATGACATCACGCTTTCAGAGGCCTTTTGACCCCCCCTTCCCCACTTGTCACACATTTAGAGACCCCTCTCCAAAATATTTCACATTTTAGCAACCCAGTCCCTCTGTTTTAAAATAAAATACTATTAGATGTTTTATAACCGCATATTTTTGACCCTCAATACATGTTTATCCATATAATAATACTTTTTAAACCTAAACTATTTAATTTATCTGCATGAAATCGATTATTAAACCACAGAAAGTAAATATTATTTTGAAGCCATTGAAAAGTAAAATTATATAAACAATTAATGCATGGAAACAATCATTAAAAATAAGAAAATGTGATGTCTCATTTTGACTAATGCCCCCTCCCCAACAATTCACATTTTTCAGATGAGCCCCAACTTTTTTTTCCCATAAATTATATTTATGGTAAATTTGAAATTATCGTAAATTAAATTTTGTTTTTAAAATACGGGATAATTATTTTATTATAAATAATAATCAAACTTATCGTATACTTTTTGTATAATTCTATGCTCTGTTTTTTAAAATATAAATTTTTAAGTGAGTTTTTTACAATTTTATTTATTTAGTTTTAGTTTATTATTAGATATACATACTTTAATTATCCCGTTCCAAGTCACTTTTACGTGGTGAGCCGTAGAACTTTGAATAAATTTAATTACGAATAAAATGACAAATTATAATATTTGAATAATTCAGCAAAACCAGTGGCCTAACCAGGATTTTAGAAATGGGGAAGCACTGCGCTACTAGGACACTTTCCACTTATATACGAGGGAATCTAAATTACTTCAAATTTTATTACAGAAAGAATTTATAGAATTATAGTTATAGCTGTGCCTGCTATTTGTAATAATATTATAATATTAATATCACAAATATCCAATATATTTGTAACTATAATTTTTTATTTATTTATTAGGATATTGCGAAAAATGGTTTATATAACATTTTTATAGTCAACCTTAAAAAAGACATCTGAAAGTGAAAAACAATGTCAATGACTGAGGAGGCCTCAATACTAATAGTCAGTGGCAATTATGCACCATATTATCCATGGACATATGCCATGGTGCTGAAGACTATAATATTAGGATTATTAATATATTTACATTTTGTCATTATTAATATTGTATTATTTTTAATATTTTATTAAAGACATATATTATATTTATAGAATGTTAGTATGACATATTGATTAATTATTAACTATAATTATATCCTGAATATATTCAATAATACAGAAAATCATCAAAGTAAATAAAATAAATGTACCATATTTTGATACTACAGAATTTTAGCCAAATTTATAATTTGACAGTGTCAGTATATAATTATAACATAGGCCAATGAGAATATAATACTCTTTTGTTTTATAGGTAGGCTATACCTATAGACTACTAAGTATACTTAGTCAGCTTTTGCTTGCTTATCACACAGTATACTTATAGTTGTGATAAGTACATGGTATATTTTCAATAACTTTAGGCCTATAATTATTTAGTTTTTATTTGATTCTGTAAAAATAATATTTTTTTATTGATCATAGACATAGTGTAATTCATAATCATACAGTTTATGCTTGCAGATATCCCACAAATCACATTATGATCCATCCAGGAAAACATTAAGCCAAGGCATTATTATACATTTATGATTTTTAAACAAAGTTTTATAGGTTCATATTAATATTTTTTATATCCTATTAGGCTAAAATTTAAAAAGAAGTCAGTTATATCTGTATATAAATAATATTTGTACTTAACCATATAATACAATAAATAGCCTTAACATGCTATTTATTATTTATATATTAATTATTGATTCAAACAATTGTAATTATAAATAAATTAAAGCAATTAATAAAGTTAAAAAGTTATTCTTGTTATAATTGGTCAGTTCTATTTTTCATAAATATTTTAAAAAAAAGCTTTCCATAATACATAAAACATCACCTATTTAAGATTTTTATAGCATTGAGACTGACTTTACTAGATATATATATATACTGTCCAATGTTTTCATTAAAAGTTTAATGAATATAAGAATATACTGAGAAATTTTATATAAATATAATATTAATAAACAAGTTTTTCTGCACCAATAATAAGTTTACCATGTTTATTTATAATGAGCTTATTTTACATATTATAATTATATAGTTTAATTATCTTATGCTTGCTTATTTATGTATGTATAATCAGCTGCAAATAACAATTAATCGTTCCTCAATCTGTATAATAATAACTGATATTATCACATGGTACCATACTGATTGTTTCATTAAGCAATTGAAGAATATTTAGGATTTCTTTTAATTTTTAACAAATATTTATTTCAAATTATATCATGATTTTGATGTTTATTAAATATTTTATATTTTTTATATAATTAAATTTCATTCTTTCTCTATTTACATTTATCAAAGATAAATTAAATTAGAAGTTGATAAGGCCTATGAAAGTTGCTTAAAAAACATTTTATGTAGATCACAAAAAACCACCATGGATCTTTGACTTTCACAATGGTTTATAATTATTTTATGAATTTTCCTAATTATGAAGCTGTTTACAATTTTAATTTCAGGGAAGCAATTCAATTTTGTCTGTAAAAAATCATGGTCATATATGTGTATAATATTATAAAGTAGAAAAGATTTTTAATTTAAATTTATAGATTAAAAATGTAAAACACTTGATAATGTAAATAATATCTGACATATTAGGCATAGTATATAAAAATGCATAATGTTAATTAAATAAAAACCTAATAAATTAATAATAATAAATTAGTCATATGAAATAGATATTTTGATTACATTTACTTTTTCAAATGATTAATCCAAACATTTTGATTGCCTCTTCATTAACTGAAAAAATTAAATAAGAATAACTTAATTATAGGTTTAAGAATAATTTCAGTTTTAAACTGCATCTTGAAATTTTTTAAATTGCATTATTTATATCTACCTTTAATTCATTTTTTATTAAATTCAGTTTAAATTGTTGTCAATATATGCAGAGGTAATTTTAATAGTTTTTATTTTCTATGTTCTTCATGGTTAAATATGTTAATTTTTATTATTATTATCCTTTTATTTACTATTAATATTTGTTTATAGTTTTATTTACTTTACATCAAGTTTCTTTTGTTTTGGATTAGTTGAGTTCTTATGATTATCAAATAAATATTTAGCTTTATAAGTTGATTGTATAATACTCTTCTTCACATTGTTAATTTATTAAAATATACTTCTATATTATTTATGGCTAGGGTTAGATTCTAATAACTATTAGTATTATTGTCTCTATTTTATATGAAAATAAAAATTGTAATGCAATAAGCCATATTGCTAAATTATTAAAAGTTTATAATGTACTCTTGGACTAAGAAATTATGCAATATCTTAAGTAATATTCACAAATGGTACCTATTATTGGTAGCCCATTTGAAAACATTTACAATTATTCCATCAAATCTATTTCTATATTCCTTAATCCTTATATCTGTTATTAATATTTGTTTTATATTTATTATATCTAATTATAGTATAATACAATTTGTATTGACTTTTGTTAATCAGTTTATATATTATGAGAACAATATTGTACAATTGTTAAATTTATTGAATACTTTTATAATAGTTAAAAGAATCTGTATTAATTGTACAATTAAATTGGTCAGATTCTACATTTCAACACAGATGCCTACCAACTATTAACAACATTTATGACAACACTTTTTCTATTTTAGATGAACAAAGTGTTGACCAGGTTGGTCAGGCGACCATTGTCAACACAGCAGTTGTCCAAATTTGTAGAGATTGTTGAGGTTGGTCCTAGAGATGGCCTCCAGAATGAGAAGGCATTTGTTCCAACTGATATCAAAGTGGAGCTCATTAACAGGTAAAACATGCTTTACATATTACCAAATATATTTATTCATTCTTTGTGGGAACACTAATTTTGCTGTCTACATAGAACATTTTAAGATGTAGTCTTTATAATCAATACAATTGGTTGTCTATCTGAAATTTTCAGGAGGAAATGCATATTCATTTTATCAATCTAGTAATTTACTGTGGTGGTATTTACCTATTCAGAAATGTATGATACTTAAATAGAATAGTTGGCTTGTCAATTCACTAAAATAAAAAAATGCTGTAGCTAGTGAGCCTACAGCTTTTACCATATCGGTACAAATTTGTTATTTGGTCAAATAGTGAATGTGTTATTGAAAGGACCTTTTCTAATTAATTTATTAATTGTATTTTTATTGAGTCTATATTTATTTGATGGGATAATAGTAACAAATATAAATATCTTTAACATCTCTTTGAAACTGTGTATGATAAATATGTTTTTTAATGTCATATTTACATTAATTAAATGAATATATATGTATGTGAATGTAGTGTCTCAACATATTCTAATTGATAATAAGAGAAGTGTTCTTCACTATTCTATTACAATATTTAAAAACCATTAGTTTTCTTGGTTTAAATAACCCATTCATGTAACTTAAATAATTTATTGTACCTATGTAATATACATTTATTGGTATTTTCTATTTGTTATTAATATTTGAACAGTTTTAGACAATAATCGGAATTACCATTCATTGAATGTAAACAGATTCTATTTTATACCTTAGGGGTTAAAAGACTTTCTTACTCGCTTAACTATTATGAGAAATACAAGATGGATCTAACAATTAAAATACTTAATTCTGTCTGTCCAACAAATATAATGAACTCAAAGTTAGTATGTTAAATGAATTATCAGTTATTATTTAATAATAAAGGCAAGATAGTTATAAGTGAACACAATGAACTCATTTAATAAGATATTATAAATGAAACAACCCATTGTTAATAAAAGATAGATAAATGGGTATATTAATAAAGATATATTGTTGTTATAAAAATAAATAGAATAACCGGAAGATAAATTAATAATTATGGCAAGGATTGTTAAACTTTACATAACAATGCTGGTTCTCGGGAAATTCTGATAATTTGATATTACGACAACATTTGGCTAATTCCTAAAGAACAGTTTAATACTAGTGTTATACAGTACTATTGACATTTATATATACCATTTAAATTAAATCAATTTGGGGATAAGTGCTACCTGTTTTCTTTTTAATCTATTTTGTTTTTAATCTGTTTTACTCCTAGCAGAAACTTTGGTCTCTTATTTTTTGTAACACAACTTTTTATATACGGGTGAGAAAAAAGTGAAACCCGATTTTTATTAATTTCAATTAATATAAACTCGTATATAAAAATCCAGTCAAACGTAAATTGAGGTTACAAAAGGCTAATTAATTATAAATAAAATAATACTATTTTAGATCTACAAAAATATCGGTCTTTTTTAAATTTAAATACAATGTATTCTGTGTAAAACTCCTAAATGTTAAAAAAACATTTAAGCTATAACATTTTATTATTCCTGCGACGGAAATGGTGCAGAAGCAAGAAAACGATTAAACCATGTTCAAGGACGTAATATCAAATACTTGTCACCAAGTTAGAATAAAACGGTTCGTTCAATGTTTTCCCTCGATCTTGGCGACCGCTGTCTGCTACTATTGAATGAGAAGGAAGATGAGTTAGTTCACAGTCTGCAACATACCCCTCAGAGATCAACGCGTAGACTCCTCTGCTAAGGTATAAGGAATATGTGAGAATTTATTGAAAAAGAATGGATTGAAGCCATGAGATGTACCGCGGCTCGTACCTATATGATGGAGATGATCACAGACTGGTAAAGTGAATGCAACGGGCATATGAATAGGCACATTTGAGTCTAGTGGGTGAGTGAGAATCCCCGGCCATGTCACATTCCAGAATGAAGTCAATCTTTCATGCATTGCTGTTTGGGCGGCATTGGTTCAGTTGGAATTAGTGCTCCATTGTTCTCTGAAGACACAGCAAACGCAAACAATCTTCTTGATATATGTTACCTACCACCGCATTCTACCCGATGTGTACGTGAGTGGTTTGAAGGTATATAATTCATTTATTTATAGATTAAAAGGTGTCTAAATTTAAATATTAACATGATCGCTTATCATATTGTAATATATTATGCGGCCCAACAACAACTGCGACATATCGACCGTTAAATTTCTCTCACTTTTGATTGGCTCTCATCGACAGACTCTCCCAGACCGGTCTGGGCAAGATCGAGGTGACCAGCTTCGTGAGCCCCAAATGGGTGCCCCAGATGGCGGACAGTGACCGTGTGCTGCGCGCCATCCTGCGGAGCAATCGGGTCACCTACACGGCGCTCACTCCCAACCGTCAGGTAGCCAGTTGAGACTGCTTCTAGGGGAGGGAGGGAGGGATTCTGTGTTGTAAGGTTGGGTAGCGGCCAAAGACATTGACATAATAACTAGATGAGGCACCACTGTGTATCGCTGTGCGTTAGTGAAAAGTGAAATGACATTATCACGTGCTGTATGACGCTCGTCCAATTAGAATGCAGTAATCTGACCAATAAGATTCTAGATACAATTGGAAATTTTTTGCTTACATCAATAGTAAAAGATTTTACTTTAATTCAATTTTTTTTAAAAAGCATTATGATATACATTTTTGGAAAGATGATAAAATTATCTGTTTATGCAATAATTTTTTAAAAAGCCAACATTTTCAGAATTCGTATAGATTGCGAGCAAATTACTTATCACGTATACAATTCACAAAATCAAAATAGGTAGGTTTTATTCAGCCACCATTTAAAACCTATTAATAATGGTGAAATAATTCCTTATTTACTTTAGAGCTTCATTGAAATGCTACCTGTCGGTCAAATTAGGTGTTTATTACTCATAGTTTTCGAGATATAAAAGTTCAAAATTCAGTTTTTCTCTCTCAACTTCGTTCTAGAGCCTTTGTTAATCAAAATTGCAGATTTAGCGCTTTGTGTTCCGTCTAGTGATGCATTAAGTCTCTGGTACATTAAGTCTATGGTACATTAAGTCTGGTACATTAAGTCTCTGGTACATTAAGTCTGGTACATTAAGTCTGGTACATTAAGTCTCTGGTACATTAAGTCTCTAATACATTAAGTCTCTGGTACATTAAGTCTGGTACATTAAGTCTCTGGTACATTAAGTCTCTGGTACATTAAGTCTCTGGTACATTAAGTCTATGGTACATTAAGTCTCTGGTACATTAAGTCTCTGGTACATTAAGTCTCTGGTACATTAAGTCTCTGGTACATTAAGTCTCTGGTACATTAAGT
>JAUZND010005219.1:0-11309 GCA_034780555.1 Coelogynopora nodosa
CAGAATATGAGCTCCACATCTAATGCCAGATATTGACGGATTATCGGCAATTGTTAGGTTTATTGCAGCTTGACAATCCTAGCATTATCTGCAACGACTGAATAACAGTCACCTCATTATTCTTTCAAATATTTCAAATGAACATAATAAACTTAAATGATAAATTTTTTTGCTCTAAGGTCTTTTATGTTAATATTAAGCGGTATTAATCCATATTTCGTCTTTTGTAAGTTGATTTCTTAGTTGCTATTTTTTTAAGAATTATTGAAATTTTTTAAATTTCTCTAAAGTTAAGACTAAACCTACAGGTTTTTAATAAATAAAATTCTTTGCCCCTACCAGAAAGCTGGCTATTCCCCTGTGTTATTTTATATTTTATAGACTGTGAATGACGCATGCTGTTATGTGATATTAAATGCTTTTACCGGAGATTTTGGAACAACTAGATATAAAAACGTAATTAATAAAGGCAACTGAATTTATAGATATTATTTTAATTCAATATTAAAATTTAGCTGTTGCACGAAAAGGTTGTTTTGAATGCTCAAAATTACGAAAAAGTAAAAAATCATGTTCGGTCAAAAATTTGGTTCATCTTGAGCAAAGCATCCGTTGAAGTGGAGGTTGCATTATTCCCAAATAATTATTAGTCATGTTTTTTGAAAAAATGCTTAGAGTGAATATGACAATGTTGACGCTTACAATTTACTATTGCTGCTAAATTTAGGTTTAGAAGCGTTGGGTGTTTTGGATAATTGCAGCAGTCGAAGACGTAAGTGATTTTTTTTAAAAAAAATGTTAAAAAAATTATTTTAATAATCGTTTTTAGACATGATTATCGTGACGCAGGGTTTATTTTCCATTTACGAAAAACTCATCCTAGAACCTCTCATATACAGATGTAAAAGATTCGGCGTATCGATATCTGTTTTAATGGTTCAATATACTCTAGACATGTTTGACCCTGTATGCTATTTTGAAATTTACAAATACATTAGTTTCATGACACGAGGCATTTTTAAATTGTTGCAAGTAAGTTTAATCTTTAAAATTTAAATGTTTTATATTTTTTAGCAAAATATAATCATGGATTGCTTTCTTAGATGGCAAGTTTTAAATGAATGGTAATGTTAAAACATTTAAAAAAATAATTTTAAATACACTGACTTAGTATTCACCCGGTTTTAAACGACAATCATCTCATACGCCGATTAATTCAAGTAGATAAACGAAAATTATCGGTAAACGCAGTTATCCTCTGTAAACAGAAATTAAACTCTGGATTTGAATTAAAAAGTATCACAACTAGTCTTAAAGAGGTCGTTTTATTCACTCTCGAGTTTTATATAGATTTTTACTTGCACATCATTTACATTATCGAAGCAAACTATAAAAATTTGTTTGATTCTAAAAGATGCAACATTTCCATCTATGCAAATGGAACTCAGGATATATTAAAAAGGCTAAAACAAGTATCTTGCACTGCTTATACAATTTGTGAAAATGCCGTAGATGTGTACAATAACAGAGTAAGATCAATAGAAAATGATGATTACGTAATGTGTCATTTGTGCGTCATTGAAGAAGCCATATCCACTTCTCAAAACACTTGTTTTAATGAAACTTTCAATGTGAGTGCTAAAACAGAAAATGACAAATTGGTTAAATATAAACCTCGTGTAGATAAATTATTGTCTGTATTGATGAAAATTGATGTTGGTAATTGGTTGAATTGCTTTGATTTGCACGAACTTCGTCTAATACTCATCCCTGATGCAGATAAGGTGAAAGGAAAGTATCAGAATAGTATAAATATTTTAGACAGGGAAATTTGTAACTACTGCGACATTTCGCTGTTAAACTCAAACGCCAACATAAATTTCCACGTAAAAATAATCTCTACAATCAAAAAAAACATGACTTTTATGGTTCTAGAAGTGAAAAAGTCGATACCTTATATTGTACTTTGTCTCAAATTTACAAATAAATGTGATACGTTTACAAAAAGCAAATGTATTTTAAACTTGGAAACGAAACTGGCTTCTTTGAGTCGTGTCGTTTGTAGAGGTGATTACAATAGAAGGTACAAAGGTGATGCCTTATGTCAGAGAGCTTCTCTTACTAGAAATGAAAATTCAATATGTACTTTTACATTTAAACCTTTGGAAGAGATTGTCTATTCCAGGACACATGTGCCCAAGTCTATTTACGACTTTATACCAGATAATGGCGAGAGTACCGTTTTTGAGAGAGTTTATAAATTTTATAAAAAATCTTGTACTTCGTTTTTTCACAAGAGGTGGTTTTGGTCATTGACGCAAGATAAAGGCAAATGTATAGTGCCATTTGCGAGTACTGAAATTATATTGTCTGCTTTGTATCATTCATGGTCTCAAGAAGGATTTTTGTTGTTTCATTCGGTGAAAGGGGAAGTTATTATGATTAGGTAACTTTTTTATTAAAAAAAAGATTTTTTCTTTTCGTGTCTTGAATGAAGACTCTTCATCAACTTGGTAGTGTTAATTTTAATATAATTTTAATCTGCTTATTAAGGTGTCACAAAATTTTACTATAATTATAATTGTATGTATAAAGGACCGGATTAAGTGGGTCGGGGCCCGGGGCACTTAAAAATTCAATTAAACATAATTTTTAGTTAATTTACAAATTTTTTTTTCTACTTTTTTTTGCTGAATATTTCGAACAAATTTATATACACAGAAACTTTCAACTTATTATCTAATTATTAGATAAATTACATCAGAGCTAGATACGTTTTTGTACGTAGTACAAAAATGTCAATCTAGTAAAATGTAAAATATACAATATTTATAAAGAAAAATTCTAATTTTAAATATAATTTTTGGGGACCTCCAAATGACACTTTTGAACTTAACTAATTGGTATTAAATGACCATTTTATACTAAAAGTAAAGTATTATATCTGATAGACAATTTCTTAATTTATTTATTTTATAAATTTCATAATTATCACACAATAAGTTTTTTGGAGAGTAGTTAATTTTTAAATTTTTTGCATTTATTAAAAAATATCTTTAAAAATAATATGTTTTTATTAAATATTTTAATAATTCCAATAATGCTCTTTTTTCTGATTCTAACAAGGAGTAAAACGATATGGTTAAAAAATTTTCTGTTTTTATTTTTCCATTTTAAAATGTACTTTTTGAAAAAAATATAATTATAGTTTATAATTTTTTATAAATGTTTTAAGAAAACAATTAACATTAAGACTTAAATTAAGTTTTATAAGACTTATTAAAGTTTTATTTAAATTTGAAAATTGAAAAATTTATATTGACCACTGTACAACAATAATCATTTTTTAAATGCTCATAATTTGTATATATATTCTACCCATTTTTCAAGTGTTTTGTGACACTTACTGATTATGTTATAACTCTAGAGAGCTCTCACAAGTTATGAGAATCGGCCATTGTTATTCATTAATCATGAAAAATATACCTAGGTAAATTATATTTTTAGAGAATGCCAAGTGAAACATAGTGGTCCCCATTATAGCCTTAACAATACAATTTTAATCTGTTACGTCATATTCCCAGAAATGTACGTCAAAAGAGTGGAATTTGGAATTTTGAACGAAGTATGGATCGAACCTTTTATTGGAAAACTTGATGCTCGAGAACATTTATTTGGAGGAATGAAGTATCGCGAAATTGCCAAGAAAATTAATGAAATTGATAAAATTACAATAACTCGATTATCTACATTTTTACATCATTCAATAATCAATTACAGTACAGAAACTCGCGTTACATTAAATCGAAAAAAGAAGTTTTCAATGTCTTCTACCGTAGATGAGACTTTTGATTTATCTTGTTCTGTTCCATGTAAAAGTGGTGGTGTCAAAATTATTCGGCTCGCCACAGTTATGGACGACTTGTTTGTAAATTCGACTCCAGTAATTATACCAATGTTTTCAAATGTAGATCCAGAGAGTGACATTTCCAACATTAGTTACAGGGGGGTGGATTTTCTAGGGTACGTTACAAAATTAATTGGATATTCAAATAATAATAATTTTTCCGACATAAAAGACGAAAAGTTTATTAAAATGTTGTTAAACATTAATGAAAATGAAAAGAATAAAACCAGCAACTCTATTAATGCCAAGAAGGTTTCAATGTGTAATGAAAAAATTTCCAATTTTTTAACTAGAAAAAAAAATGAAAATAAATTAAACAAACTTTCTTGTACAACACGTGGAAGAAGGACATTTTGTCCACAAGATTGGGTTCTTTGCAACAGTTTAAATGAAGAAAATTGCCAACAGATTGTCAGTCATGAAAATGACAAGATTGTAGATCATGACAATAGTCTTTTTCCTGAATTTAATAGCAATACTAGAGATGATGACAGTAGTGATGATTCTTTGAAAGAGTCTGATTTCTGTATGGATGAATTGTCGACTTTATTACAATATTACATACAAAAGGGAAAGTGTAATGATGATAATTTAATTGAAAAAGAAGATGTAAATACGATTGAGTTTGAAAATTATAAAGATGTAAAATTTAACACTTTAATTCATTCTCCTAAAACGGGCTGCTTGATTCTTACTCTTGTTCCAAAGGATTTAAAAGACTGGGATAAGTTGAATGAAATTTTAAAGGCAATGAAAACAGATGACATTTTTTGCCTTCCTGTTGTCGTGTATTCAATGTTTATTGACGTACATAATGGTGTGTTAAAGGATATTAGTACTTTTATTCCCAAAAAAGAGAAAAAACAAACGAAAAGGCGTTTTCTATACGGAAAAGAACAACTTTTCCATGAAGCTTTAAGCCGACTGGAATCAAATTCAACTAAGAAGGAGATTCAATTTATAAAAGACGTTTTAGGTTACATTATAAACATTAAAAGTATTTTTTACAGTGCCTACGCAAAATGTATCTTGAAAAAAATGTTCAATAGAGGTGTGGTCGTTTCAAGTGAAACGGCTTTCATTTTTGATAAATGTGGCTCCCCGTACAAGGTTATTTCTCTTGATTTATACAAAATGCTGTTTTATTCATGTAGAAAGTTGCGTAAGTATATTGAGGATGAAATTGGTAATTTGAATTTTTCAGAAAAACATTTTTTTGGCAATAAATTGTTTCTTTTGGACGAAATTGCCGATTTAACTCGATCCATTTTAGTAAATGATCATGGTGGTTGTGAATGTAGGAAAAAATTAAAAAATTCTTTCAGAGAGTATTATACGAGAATCATTACTAAAAAGTTTTCAATCTACAAATTAAAGGAAAATTTAAAGTGTATTTATTATTGGATAAAACATAAAAATGGAAATGCAACTGTCAATATATCAAGTTTGTACAATAGCGATCAAGATTTCGACAATAGCTTTGACAGTTTCGAAGAGCCCTTGTTTTTGCGTCATTTTTTCTGCTATACTTGTAAAAACGACGGTGGTGCAATTCACAAGAAGGAAATTAACGTGGAAAAAGTTCCCTTGTGCATTGATGACATATTGGATCATTTTAAAAATAATGGTGACCAAGATGAAAATTCCATTTTGTTGACCGATAATACAATCAATTTACAAAACTACAAATTTTGGATAGAATTGAGATTTTATACGATAGATTCTCATGTCCCACAAAAGAATGATATTGAAAAAAATAGTAATGTCGATACAGAGGAAACGGAATACGTAGATACTGGAACAATTGACGAATCAAAGGATGTGCCAGGAGACATTGAAAGACAAGTTTTTAGATTGGTCAATGACGAAATAATATCTAGTCTGCGATATTTCAATTTGGTAAATGCCCATTGTATAGAAAAGATTATAAATTACATTGAAAGGGAGCCAAAAGTTGCATTTAGCGATGTAAGTATGATTGATTTTAATTTCCCGTTTAAATTTTCGGAATGTAAAAAGTACATGTATAATGAAATTGATTCTATTGACTTTGGAAAATATAAATTTGTAGAAATTTCAAATAACCTATTTCTGTGTGTAATACACCCCTCCAACAAAAGAGAATGTTTAGATAAACGTATTTCGCGCATTACGTCGAGTTGTAATAGTGAAGTTAGTACTATATGGAATGAAAGTTTCAACAAATCCAAGATTAGTTGCAATTTTAAGTGCTCAAATTCAATTTCCGAAGTATCAAACGACAACGATGATGCTTCTTCAATGTTTAGTGTCAGAGATTTAAATGACGATGATAATTTTTATCAAGTCGATAAAGAGGATTTTAATACTATTAATAAGATTGATACTGATGATTGCAAACAAGAAATAGACCAAGAACATTTGAATTTGTCACACTGTCTTCCAGATTTCTGGTTCATTTTGAAAATTACCAACATGACTTTAAAAATTTATTTTCATTCAAGAATGAATGAAAAACTTTTGAAAGAAAAGAGATTTATTATGAGTAAATTTGACAAGTTGGAGTATAATTGTACAGTGACTGTGCTTTTTAAAGATTTGAGTATCACAAAACTGTGCCATCCTTTGCTTTATATTGAAAAGTTTCCATTTTTTACAGCTATGAATTATTACAAGGTTGCGAAACAAAAATTGGAAAAAAAGTACAGAGGGTTTCAATTGGTGGAGGATTATATGATTGTAGATGTTACAAAGTATAATTGTGAAAAAGTATATCATTTAAAATTTAAATAATACATTTTTTTTTGAGAAATATATAACGCTTTTTTTGGTTAAATTTTATAATTTAACAAAACGACAAGTATGCAACTCGATCATCTTCGATTTTCATGAATTATAAGATTTCCCCACATTTTAAAATTCATTTTTATTGTATTTTAATTTAAAGCTTTTAATTTATAAGATGTTCATCATTGTAAATTCTAAAATAACTATTTTACTCTCCTAAATTTTTGATGTGTTGTTTAAAATTATATAATCAAAATATACAAAATTTTTTATCCAATTATTTAATATATATTTGAAGTTGCCGTTTTTTGTTAATTAGTGGTTAATTAATAAAAATAGAATTTTTTTTTATATTCAATAGGTTGTAATATTATCAAAGTATATTTTAATTTTTGATTTGTGCATTTTGGAGAAGTTAAAAACCTTGCAGAATGAAAATAAGTTTTTAGTGTTTTTTTGTTAAAACTTTGTCGTTTTGACGTGAAATTACCCATAATATATATTATATATATCATATATTTTAGTTTGATGAATATGTCTTTGAAGTACCTTACCATTTACAAAGTGTTTCCAGTATTTTTGAATTTCTCAGTACCTTCTCTGTAGACCTTTATACTAATCTATTTATTATCCCAAACGATTACAGTTACTGTAATGATTTTATCTTGGTGTACATGAATCAAACTGCCAATTCAGATATACTGACCCTTGATATATACACTATGATTAAGCCTTCTGATAATTTCAAAACTACATTCTGCAACATGATTCAATCTAAACTAGATTTGATCCGACTCAACATTATATCAAAAAATGTGCTTTTGGAATCTATTTTTTCCAAACACTATTGGGATTTGAAAGAGATTGACATTATGTTTATAAATGGCAATGCTGATAAACCAAACACGACATTTAGTGCGTATTTTAAATTATATGAAATGAATAGTGAAGAATTGGTGGCTTTTGAAGTATTTTTGCGACAGAGCGCTGCTTACATTTGGAAAATCCCAAAAAACAACCCCAGTGATTTAAATTATGGCCTACAGATTGAGAATTATGAAGATGCAATGAGCGTATATAAAGAAAGTGTAAATGATGTGTTTTTGTACATTAGTCCAATTACATCTAGTTTCTTGGTTATGAATTTTATATTTTTCGAGTTTGGGATATTTAAAAACAGTAAATTTGTTAAATTCGTAAATATACACGACCAAAAGGACCGACCAAGAGACATGCTAGAAAAATCTTCATTTTACATACATTCTTCGCTTAATTCGTACAGTAAAATTAAAGAACACATTAAAAACATTACAAATGTCACAGAGTATGCAAAAGGAGACGACACGACAGGTATGTATTTAAAATGTACAGTGATTGGCAGAGGAAGGTTTAACAATATCAGTATAATAGATAAAATGAAACTCTTGATTAAACGGGCTTATATGGACTTGTTTGTAGAGTTTGGGATTGTTCATGAAAACGTTTCTCTTTATATGCAAGATTCTTTCAATTTGTCGCTTTCTATAGACACGGATGTTAATAGTTCAGCTCCGCCTTCTCCATGTGGTGACAGAACAAGTCAAAAATTCAATTACAACAAATTATCGATACAAAAGTCTGTAGATCTCCATTATAAATCAGGAAGTGATACGTTCCACAGCATTATTTCCGATAGACCATCCCCCATATCCCTAAATGCCACATATTCCCTCTTGTTGAAAACGATAATAAAAATTGGTAGTGAATATGAAGCAGCCGATTTTTATTACTTTAAATGTCGGCATGATTTTTTATACCATTTTGATTACATTATTAATGATTTGGACGTTCGTTTTTCGAAATTTGACAAGTATTTGTTCAAACTGATTGCGAATGAAAAGGAAAAGGAGAAAGTGTATGTTAAAGTATTAAAAAAGGATTTGAATATGGAATATTTTAAAAGTGTGGAAAAGGAGCAAGATTATATTATTGTAGGCAAAGAATCTTTGAAAACAGTCGACTCTGATGTACCCAATAATGAGTTTTGTGAGCGAACTTGGTGCTTTGAAAATGAAAAGGATATAAAGAGAAACGAAATTTTTATTTTGAAATTTACTAGAAAAAGCGTTCGTTGTTATTTGTACAACATTTCGAAAAGCTGTCGTAGAGGTTTGAAACAAAAGTTGTTTTATTCGGCAGACTGGTACAATTGGAGGGTTTTACTGGCCAAATCTATATGCTACCAGATTTTAAAGCAACACGAAAAATCTCTAATTTCTAACATTTTCATGTACAACTGTGTAGATTCTGTTAAAGCCGAAGAGTTGGTGTTTTCCTTGATTGATTTTGACCTACCTCCCAATATTGCACATTTAAAACCAGTTAAAAATGTTGCAGCGACGGAAAATGTTTACTTGTTTGACAAGGTGGAATGGAATATTAATTACATGGACAAGAAGGAGAGGAAAAGTTTTGAAAAATATTTCTTCAAAGTGGACAATTTTCTCTTTAACGTTGAGAACCAATTGGATCCAGAAAACTCTCTAAATGTGCTCAAAATTTTTGGTCCAATTTTTGTCACGTGCTATAAAAGGACAAAATCAAGACTGGAAAATATAGATAAAGTTTTACAGTTGCACAACAGTTTGTACAAGAGCGAATTTATGAAATTTGAGTGGTTTATGGATAATATTAGCGTATTTTACAACCTATCTGAAGAATTAATCCCTATTCAAGAACAGAAACTGATGCATTTAAATGCCGATATGCCTCTACATTACCTTTTGGAGGAATGTAGAATTTTCATCAAAGCTTTTTTTGATATAGTTTTACATTCTTTAAAATTTTCAAAGGTGCAATTCCAACATGGTGAGCAATTTTATCGTCACGAGAATGGAATCTTTAAATATTACTTTTCGAGGTGTAATGCAAAATTTTGTATTATATCTACATTTAATTTCAATATTAATGGGTTGGTTTCTCTGTCGGTCAATTACTTTTACATTCCGAAATCGCAATGTGTTTATACTTGTAAAAATGTCGGGGAAAATGTAGCATCTTTTGAAACTTTGAGATTGAATTTATGCAAAAATTTCAACGTTCTACGTCCCTTTACATATGATTATTTGCTGTCGAGGTGTATGGATGATATTTACAATAATATAGACTGCACAGACCAATTAAAATTGTGTTTTTTGAGAATTGCGGAAAGGTGTCATGTGTGGCCTAAAAATACTCATCACTTGTTTATAAAGACTAACGTGGAAAACGTGTGTACAAATGACTCTATGCCTCTTTCCATGTCAAACATGCTCAATTATCTAACTGACAATAAAAAATCGTATAGCATTACTAATCAATCTGTTAACGACGGGAAAATTTTGGTCAAAATTGCAGTTTTGTCTAATTTCATCGATAATGTTTTCAGTTGCGAAAAAGTGAATTTACCGAGTTTTAAAATCTATACAATAATGCTCGCTTCTGAAGTAGACTCGGGCAAATTGGACCTGTATAATGTTATTATCAAGAATGAGATACCCACTTACAACAGAACCAACTTTTGCCAAATTTGTGACGATATAGAAGACGTTTCAATACCTTGTTTTAAAGATACTCGAGAGTACGATGAATGGTTGACTAATATAGTTGTAGAAAAAAAACCATGTAGTCATTTTGATGCTTTACAATTGCATAACATTTCTGCTAGAGATGGGACCCACAAAATGTTTATGGGAATGTTTAAGGATTATAAAGACTCTTGTAATTTTTACGAAAAGTGGACAATATTTGTCGATTCTGTTAGAGAATGTAAGTTTATATTATCCAATTTGATGGCTGTGATGCAATTGTCTTGTGTGAAAAGGATTGGTCAAGTAGATGAAAGATTGAAAGTATTTGAAGGATTTGTTTTGAGAAATCCTAGTATTTTTTTGGAAAATTTAACCAAGTGTTTGAAAGGGTTTTGTCATATTGTGAAAGGGGGTGGTGTAGGAGAAGAAGGGTTGTTGGTGAGTTATTTTGTTTCTTATAAAATGTATTTTGTAAAAAAATTTTTAGATAATTTTAGAAAAGGACACGAGCAAGTATTTTATTTTGATTCGAACGTTGCATAACCAATTGGTACGTTTAAATTTATAGTGTTCAAAATTAATTTTTGTAGATAACATTTTTTAACGAAAAATTTATAAAAAAAGGTAGATTTTTTGGATAGACTTTCTTTTTATTTGTAATTTTTTTAACATCTTTTAGCCGTGTATTTAATTAGTATATTAGTATATTTAGTATATTATTTTTGCATTAACACTTACGTGCATATCATATCATATGATTCATATGCAGCATATGAGTGTTTGAAATATGAATTTATTTTAAATTTTGTAACAAATTATTGAATAGGTAGTGGTTTCGGCTACTATACTACACTGATCAAATTTAGACTAATAATTTGAAACTTGAGATAATCTGATAAATTTTCAAAATTTATTTTGAATTTATTATAATTTTTTTTCATTATATTTTTCAAAAAAAATAACATTAAAATTATGAAAAACCAGATATAATTTTAAAACAATAATAATTTTAAAAAATTAATTGAAAATTATTATTATTATTGTAATATAATAAAGTCTGAAAATTATAAAGTGGTCAGTATCCAACA
>JAUZND010005220.1:0-31951 GCA_034780555.1 Coelogynopora nodosa
ACATGATATCTTTAATATTCCAGGTGGTTCAGAGTTTATCTTCAGTAATAAAAAAGTTCCAGCTAGTTCGGGTTTTTTGGCTAGTTCGGGAAATACAAATTACCACCAAGTACTGCATGACATCATTTATTAGGTACTAAATAAGTCATTATTATTTGCTGACCATTTTTTTAGTTGGATTTTGCTATATTCCTAAATTAGAAAATTTTTTACTGATTGACAAACCCAATTTTTTTCAGTTGAAAAATCCCGAACTTATTATATGCTATTGACGTGTGCCCTTAAAAAGAATTATAGCCATATGGGAGCTACTTTTTTTAGAGTTTTAATACTTGTGATAAAGTGTATTTACCTATAAGTGTAATGTGTTAGGTATTATTGAGCTGGGTTTATCTAACATGTGAGGAAACCCAGCTTTATTGAGCACAGATAAATGACTTTATTGAGATATATGATATCTGGGAATGTCTATAAATATATTTATATAAGTATTTCATTTAAAAACTAGTCAGATTATCCTTCTTTTTATACAAATATTAATCAAAATATGCATTAACATCAGTTCAGAGAACATTACATTATTTTTAATAGTAGCATCATTTTCCAAAATATATTTTAATTATGTTTATTTATAACATAATTACGAGTGGAAATTATAATTTTGGATTATGATATACTTGTATATGAAATATCCAATGTATTCTCCTTTTATTATTGTATATATAAACAAAATTTTATGCAATGCTTACTGTTTAGTCAAAAATACAAACATCTACCATTTAACCTTTGAAAGCTTACCATTTAGCCAAACAAAAATATAGACACTTACCATTTATACTGAAAAATGCTATAAACAGTAGGTGCATCTGAACATTAAGCATTTGTGCCTACCATTTAACGAATCCCAATTTTTCTATGACTATAGTCATTAGGGTGTTTTATTTATTTTTTAAACACTATTTTTTACAATTTGTAAATTTTGAGCAAAAAATCAGGCCGGTCAGAAATCCCAAACTCATTATATTATATTGTGTGCCCTAATACTGGTTAAAAGATTAGAAGAGGGTCTGTTCTAAAATTAAGTCACACAAAAAGATGTCTTCAAATATCTCATATAGTCATTCTATTTAACTAACTCCTGGAAATAAAAGCAATTAAAAAAAAAACTCTACAAAAATTATATTATTTGTTTTCAAATAATGATAAATACCACTCAATCATAAATAAACAATATAGTGTGCCAATTTACTGTCATATGCGGGAAATCACTGCATATTGATTTTTAATAAAAAATCATAATTAAAATTTAAAAAAAAAAATAGACTAACGCTAAAGATTTAGGATTACATATTCTTAATTTGTATAGTTGGCAAAAAAGTATGTTGATTGTTTATTTTAAAAGATAATATAAGGGGCTGTTTAAAAATGATGCACATCACACTTTTTAGAGGCCTTTTGACACCCTTATCACCCCTTCAAAAATGATTCCACATTTTGGCAATTCTCCCCCTCTGTTCAAAAATAAAATATTATTAGACATTTTTAAAACTATTTATTTTCAGCTCTCAATGCAAATGTATCCATATGTAATACTTTTTACACCTGAAATATTTCAGTTATCTGTATAAAATCTATTATTGACACTGTTTTCATATAATATGCAAAAATAAGGAAAATATGATGTTACATTTCGACTAATACCCCTTACATCCCCTACATTACACTTGTCATGTTTTACACCCCTTACTTGAGCATGACATCATTTAAAAAACAGCCCCTAATGAGTTTATAATTTTTTTTAAATCAACATAGTCTTTCGAGATTGGTATTTCATAATACATTATAAATAAATTGCAAAATGACAATAAACACAAAATAAAACTTATTTTTCAAAATTATAATAAATTCAGAAGTTATTTAAATTTGTGATGTTACATGTTTATAAATTTTATAATTAAAAAATATATTTTGGCCTTTTTTTAAAGAATAACACATTATAAGTTACTAAATAAACAGGAAATGTGACATTCCACTTGCATATATGTGTGTGCATGCATGGACAATTGCTATATTACAAGTATAACATGTTATTATATAATATATATATTATATTATACATATAAATGTAAAACTATTGTTTTAGAGAAGCTAATTGCTTTTAGTTTGGCAGTGCTGATAAGTTTTTATCAGGTCTTAATGTTATAAATTATGTTTTTAGGTGCAGTCCAGACCAAGGGTTGCCAAATATATTAACTCATAAAGCAAAATGTATATTCATTTCAAGTAATTACTTTAGATAACATTATTATAAAATACCTAGATGCCTTCTTTTTGTATTAATACAAAAAGAAGGCATCTTGGTATTTTATCTAAATTTGACTAAATACATTTTTTGTGTATTATAATATTTTTATATTATAACAAATATTAAAATTTATTAAAAAAAATTGGTCTGCATGTTTAAAGGCACAGACATTCCAATGTCTTTGAAATACACTACTAAAAAATTTATTAAATTGTAGGTACAAATGTGCTTAACATTCAGCCGCATCTATGGTTTAGTTGACTCTGTCTGAATGTTCATACTATTTAGAGCATTTTTCAGTATAAACAGTACTGGCATCTATGTTGGCAACAAATATGTATTCTGACCAATCTGGAATTGGTTGGACCAAACAGGAATTCATGTTTGCCATTTGGCTGGATAAATCTGGGATTGGTCAACCAAATATGAAATCTCGAAAGCGCACTTTAACTGCACTAGATATTAAGAAACTAATTATATTGAATGCATTTCATATCAAAAAAAATCATAGGACTTAGAATTCAACAATTTATTCACTTCCTATTGTATATTAAAATATGATTGTGAAAACCAAAAGGAATATGTCATTCTTTTATATTATTATGCTGAAATTTATTTTGTTATTAACAGAACCTCATATTATTTGGTTAAACAAAACAGGAATAAATTATAAAAAAACATTTATTTCTTAGCATCTAAAGTACAATAAAGCATGATTTTGAGATTTCACATTTAGTTGACCAATCCAAGATTTCTCTGACCAAACATGAATTCCTGTTTTGTCTGACCAATTTTGAATTGGTCAGAATCTACATTTTTGGTCACTAATATCTATATTTGCCTAAATGGTAATTTCAAAGCCAAGGTTAAATTATAAACATTTGTATTTTTGACTAAATGGTTAACTGGGTGTAGTTTTTAAAAAAGTTCAATAACTGGATGTGGCACATATAAATGCTATTCATCAGTGAAATAAACACTAATACACTGTATGATACTCATCCAATTAAAATGTTATAAGGTAACCTAATCAATAAGATTCTAGAAAGTAAAAGGGAAAGAATATTTTAATTTAGACATTTTCCACTTATAAACTATTTTAAAAGTTTTAACTTTAATTCTTTTGTTTTAAAATACTATTGAAATATTGTTTTTCATAATATACATTTTTGGAAAGATAATAAAATTATAATAGAATAAAGAATAATATTTTAATAAGCATATATTTTCAGTAATAGTTTTCATTAACATGCAAATTAGTTGTCTTTTTGCTTATCATCATTTCACATAGGTAAAACAGAAAGATTTTTTATTAAGAAAACTATTAAGAAATGTGAAATAATTATTAATTTACTTTATAGATTTATCAAAATTCTATCTGTGTGCTAATTTATGTGTTTATAACTGTATTATGCCTATACCTCTCTCTCTTCTACCTTCTAAATATATTGTCTAAAGCTTTTATTTTCCAAAACTGAAATTTTAGTTTTATTGCATAGTTTTCCTTCTAAAATAACATATTTAAGTTTTTTGTTGTTGTTTAAAACAAATATTTATTGATATTATGCTGAGACACAATAATTAACAATCTAAAATTAATGTTTTATATGTTTCAAAATGTATTTTGTAGTATTTTTAATTATTTGTAGAAATGTGTTTTGAACATTATAAAGTTTACTATTGAAGTTTATTATTTTAATTCTCTTTAATTTAATTTTATATTAATTGGTTTTTTGCAATATCTAGACATATAATTAATACTTATACATTTATTTTGCTATAGTTTAAATTAAAAGCATTACAAATTAAATTATTGGGATTAGATAGTTAGGATTTATTTTTTGATATTTATAAGACACTTTTATTTTAGTACCTATTTGCTTTAATTTACCAGGTAGATGAAGCAGGTTTAATATATAAAACAGCAAATTTTGATATGTCACACACCATTATTTAAAAAATCAAATATGTTTTTTTAACATGTAGCTTCTTACACCTGTGCACTCCCTTCTTATAGCTTAAAATTATGTTTTTTTTAGGCTCCACCCTCATCTCCCATGCCTGTTTATATATAATTCATATTTAAATAATGTAGTGGTTAGCCATATGGCATACTATGTTGCTAACATTTAAGTTTAGCCATACAGTATTTACAAAAATAGTCTAAAAAACATTATGGTGACTGTGTTAATAACATTTAAGTTTAGTCACATGGTATTAATCAAAATGGTGTAAAACACATTACAGTAGAATTTGTTATAATTATAACTATAATTTACTAATGGTTGCCATTGAAAATTATAATAAATTTGACCCTGTGTAAATTAATGTTTGATTATAATAAATTTGACTGTAAGTAAATTAATATAATAATTATAACAAATTCTACCATAATGTGTTTTGGGTCATTTTCATTAATACTGTATGGCTAAACTTAAATGTTATCAACAGTGCTGTGTGGTTAATTATTGCCAAATAAATAATAATATCAATCACATTAAATATGATGTGTATTATTTACTCATAAAGTTATAATACATTAATAGAGTTATTATATAAATGTTATAAAAAATTATATAAATATCAATATAAATGAGAAGGAACTTTACATATTACATAATGTTAAATTTTTAATGTTTATTTACTATTGTTCTGCTAAATTGGTGTTATTATTGTATGTTTCAGTTCTTTTAGAAATTCTATTTTTTACTTATATTGCTATGTAGTGTATTCTTCATTTATCGTATATATTATATTAAATAAATATTTTAATTTACTAGATTTTGAACTAGATCTCTGACATCCAACTTTTTCATTAATTGTCTAACAATCTATGTCCAACATCTGCAAGTATATCATATTGTATTAGGAGTAGTATGGAATGGTGACCGCTGGCGGTTGGGGGGGGGGGGGGGGAACAATTATTAATTTCCCGCAAAAAAATTAATTTCATCAATGTTTTAACATTTTAGTGCATTTTTTAAATCGTGTTCCTATTGATAAATTTAAACCAGATCAAGGTAGTTTCCGACTAAAGCAGGGACGGGGATTCCGAATTTGTGGTTCCCCAAGCGATTTAGGAATTCCTTATGGTAATATTAATTGGTTATCGGGTTTTCTAACTATAATTAACCAATAAACGTTAAGTATTTCACAATTTGCTTCAGATTGGATGTTGGTGGTGATATAAAAGACGCTGCACAACGTTCTGGAGCTTATTCTTCTCTCTCATAAGGAACAGTTCAGACAGTGTATGGGTAGCCGATAACTTGGTTGCTTATGGGACCATTGATGCTGACAAAGTATGGTGACTTAATAATTAAACTGGCACAGTTGTATACTGTTGATACGTCGATAACATGTAAGGTCATTTCCACAGCCTTGTAACGACACGACGATGGGGGCCCACCTTCAATTCTGGTGGACTAGCTCGACAATATTATATGATGACATAGTATAGCTGTATCTTGTATGAAATTCTTATCGCTCGTACGTCTTTAAGAGAGGAGATCCGAACTGTTCCTTATGAGAGAGAAGAATGAGCTCCAGAACGCTGTGCAGCGTCTTTTATATCACCACCAACAATTTACAATCTGAATCAAGCTGTAAAATACTCAACGTTGATTGGTTAATTTTAGTTAGAAAACCCGATAATCAATGAATATTACCATAAGGAATTCCTAAATCGCTTGAGGAACCACAAATAGGAACACAATTTAAACAATGGGCGAACTTGTAAAAATTATTCCCCCATTACCCCCCTCCCCCTGTGCCAGCGGTCACCATTCCATACTACTAGTAAGCTATAGTTTTCCCTGTCTTTTATAAAATGCCTGGAGACCTTATATTTTTGTCTTGTGCTCCTGGACTCTCACCAGACCTCAATAAATATAAATCAGAATTATTTTTTATGAAAATTTGTGGATGCAACTATAACTAAATTGACTAATGTTTGTTATACAAATGCATATAAAGACAACAATATGATTGGATTGGATGACTGGACACCAATTAATACCACAGTATATAATCTCATTTTGAGTCAAATACTCTTTCAAAAATTGATACAATATATTTTTTTATGAGATATTAAAATGTGTAAATATTTTAATGTATATATGTTTGTGTGACTATAATATAGTACAATACTGCATAATTTTATCTAATATTATAGTAATATATATTTGTACTCTTATCCCTATCATATTATTTTAGAAATTACTGTGTATATTTATACCTGCAACTTATATATAATATTAAATGGATACATTCTGTTCAAATCCTCAACATCACCACAAAACAATATAAAAATAAGAACCAGAAATTATTAAATCAACTTTCAAATAAGAAACAAAATTTTATAATACTATCGGGTTTGGTTTAATGGAAAAACCAACATTCATGACTAACAGAAAGGTCAAACAAAATGAGTGAGTGGTCATCAAAGCACAAGTATTATTAATAAAAAATATTTACAATCCAAACATAGCTTGTACTCTATGTAAAACAGGCCTTGAGTGATAAGTTGGCAAGTAAAACCTGTGCTGTGAATTACCAAAAAGAAGTCTATCAAATCCAAAAAAGCAGAATAATAATTGGGGACAGGCCGGATCATATAAAAAACGCACATAACAACTGATTTTTATAATAAAAAAGTGGAGAAATGATGACTAAACAATGGTGTAGACTACATACTGTATAGTGTAATTTAAATATTTTTGTTGTCTGTCTTTACTCACTTATGTAAAGTCTAACTTATGTTCACAATGTCAAAAAATACAGGTTAGATACTGATTTTGTATAACATTTGAAATAGATTACTGACAAATAATTGAGTAGTAGACATGTACACAATCTCTTTTGGATTATTTTACATTTTCACTATGGTGATCATATGTGTGATGATAGATTTTGATTATAGTATAATTATGAGTATTATAATTTTAATTTTTTTGAAAAATCCTATAAATTATCTAAATATATATAAGCATAAGTAAGGTTGATAAATTATTATACCATACATGTATTAATAATATTTATAAAATATATAATAACTGCAATGTATAATATTATACATTACCAGATATAGTTTTGATTTGTGCATTTTTATTGTCCATTGTTAAAAAGTTTTATAATAATTAAATAATTATCAATAAAGTAATGAAATCCTGTGAATAATTTATTTTCTTTAGTTTAAATTATGAAAATTAGAGTACATTTTAAACGTTTGTTACATGCCAAATACAAAAGGTTGACCTGTGTTTATTGGATATTTTACAATATTTTTACATCATTGTTTTCATAGTAACAATTGTTCTAGTACATTATTATATTCAGGGTTATTTAATAACAATACTAATCATTTATAAATATTATTATGATATGCTTATTATTTTCGAGATATATAAATATAATATATTTTCAAATAATGTTCTTGCTTGTTTCTATTTTTGTATTGTATATTCAGGGCCCTTATAACAAAAGAGTAAACAGTCACAGCAAAAACGATCCATACAATGTTCAAATCCAATGCTACAGCCCTGAGATTTGTATCAATAATTATAAATATTGTTGTGAATATGTGTAGCATCAAATAATTATGATGATGATTTGGTCATGCAATAACTAATTACGAAATGATCCATCACTACTACATGTAATGCTTATCCTTTAACAGATTCATGTATATGTAATAATAAATAATAGTGTATCCTTAATAAAACTTTTATTTTAAATTTTACTGAAATTTGAAAGTAAAATATCCTCTTCAAAATTTGTTCCCTTGGGCACTGATTGTACCACCTTTAAATATTACTGTATACACAGCTGATTATTTAAGTTCAGTTTATTTTAGTATATTCATTATATTTCAAAAATATTTATATGTTTCTTTATATATACCTGCAATGAAAGATAATAAAGATGTTATACATTAGTGCAATACAGATTTTGGCTTGATAAAATCAAGGCTATTATGAGTAATATAACACTAAGCACAAAATATTGTTTAGTAATTTAGTAACAAGATTCCTGTGCCACACTGAAACTGCATATTTATAAAATATAATTTGAAATCTATAATTACTTTTATAATTATTAAATGTACTAATCATTTTATGCTTCCATTAATATACATAACAATTATTTAAAATAATATATGTTTTTAAACACTTACTTTTTATATAAATAATTTATAGATTACTCAGTTATGTTGGCTTATTGTTTTAAATATTCTTGTAAAAAATTTACATTACAAATATCTTTCAAATGTTTACATCTTATTATTTTTGTGAATATCAGGTAGATATGAAAATAGTTTATACCATTTCAATGCTATCAATATTATACTTTGCAATGTTATATGTTAATTATTTTAATAATATAGTTTTATTCAGGACTTGGATGTTTTTTTTATACCTAACTCAAATGTCTGAATAGTAAAACGACAGTTGTTTGCCTTTTACATATTAATATATAGGACATGGTAAAAGAAAAGTTTACATTTACTGACATTATTTAAACCATTCCACTTTTATTTTTTTATATTCGCATTTTTCCCAAAAATAATTAGTATAAAACTGAACAATGTATTAATGTCATATAGTATCCTCATTCATTCCACTGTCAGACATTTGAAAACGTTACAATCTAATTATATTATTACATTGACTTTTGTTGTGAATAAACTGTTTACTTAAACATTATAACATAGGAGTAGTGGTGTATCTGTGCCTGTTAAGCCAACTGTTTACTTTGTTTGACAGATAGTTTTAGAGGTTTGGTATGATAATAAAAATTTAATCAAAAATATATTAAAAAAAAATCTTTGCAGAAAGTGTTTTATTTATTTATTCATTTACTTAATTCTTTTTTATTATTCTTGTGTTTATGCAATGCTACTTACTAATGCTTGGCCAGGTTGAGTGTGTTTCCCACTCACATTTTCAACAGTTTAATTTTATATCATTTTGTGTTTCTTTTCGTTTGTTTTCATTCAAGGAAATTCCCTTCAAACTTGGTATCCTTTTTTAGTATTATTTATTTATTCTGTTTAAATAATTAATTTGAAATAGTTCTTACATTTTTTAACATTATTATTAACAACAAATAAATATTTTGGTCTAAAATAAGATGCTAATGGTATGATTGTTTACGGCTTATTGATTGATAGTATACTTAATAAATAATATGTAACCTTTTTAGATGTTCATTATCTGTATATTTTATTTAAATATATTACTGTTGTTTTTATAGTACTGGTAATAATGGTTTTATTAGTGTTGTTAAAAATACCACTATGTTATGTTGTCATATAGATAGTTTCATATAATAAATTTCACTCATTCCTATAGTTTATGCTTTGTATATT
The DNA here is from genome assembly GCA_034780555.1 of Coelogynopora nodosa. Lineage (NCBI taxonomy): Eukaryota > Metazoa > Platyhelminthes > Proseriata > Coelogynoporidae > Coelogynopora > Coelogynopora nodosa. Next base: position 9,675 of record JAUZND010005220.1, read on the forward strand.
GATTATATGGTTTCTTTTGTTTGATATATTGATAAACATTGCATCATTTTATTCTTTCATCATTTATTTTATAAATATGATGTAAGATGTATTAAAAAATGTTTATTACATGTTTTGAATATATATATATATATATATATATTAAATAGCATTATTTAAATAATAATTGTAACCATTGGGATCATTATATAATATAATTAAAAAGAATACAGGATTGTTTTTTAATATGGTAGAATTCCTCTATTTTTTAAATAAAAAAGGTCAAATAATATACTATTAATAATAAACTATCAAATTAATATAATGACCTTTAAGTAAAAAACTTTAAAAGTTTATGAGAAATCAGCTTGGTGCTAAAATTTACAAATAAATAGGTACTTCAGCAATCTGTAAATAACCATTGTTGTAATAAAAATATATTTACTTATTGAATAAAACGCCTTTGAAAATTTGCTGTCTATGAAAAAGATACTTATTCCTTTTATTTCAATTGCTTCTTCGTATAATATTTGCATATCTTGGTTTTGAATAAAATAATATTTTCATTTATTATTTCAACTAATTAAACATTCTGCTTCCACAATTTGTGTGCATTTATTTTATTTCAAACAGCATGCATTTAGATGTAGTTATGTTATTGGATGTATTTATTTATACCATTAATTTATTATCGTGTTTCTGTTTGCATTTTATAACCACGTCATGGTAACGGATGTATATATATACTACACTATATATATTGTTTTTTGCTTGCTAATGTTTCATGTTTTTTGTGTTGCACGTTGTCGCATTGTTTTGTTTTCTATAACTTTTCAGTTTTGTACACATGCGTTCCACCCCTCACCGAACTTTGTCTTGCTAAAAACACACCAACTACAATGACTACCGAGGTAATTGTGGTCACCGTTGGTGTTACTGCTCTTACAGCTCTTGTAGCTCTTGTGATTATCTTCCTTAATTTACGTTCTGATCGAACTGTCAGAACCAGCAGTACGATGGGTCGTAAGAAGAAACCACAACAGTCGAAACAGACAGAAGCAGACGTTGGGGAAACTAGTAAACAATCTGTAACTGTTGCTGCAGAACCAGTTCCAACAGCTTCAGAAGCTGAAAAGCCTGTCGAATCAATTGTAAGGGAACGATGCATTCCACAACATGAAAATGAGACACAGAAGGAAACTGTTTCCCCTAAAGAAGTCGTAGTTACTTGTGAAAACTCGCCCTTGCCTACTACTTCTTCATCACCACCTACTGGAAAGAAAAATAAAAAGAAGAGCAAAAAGGGAGGTGGTCACCATGTTGACGAGTCGGCATCTGTTGACAAAGAAGATAGTCCTGCCAAAGGTAGGTTAGCGCAATTTATATGCCATGATAGTTTGATAAAGTGATATTTTTTACTTATTAATGGTTGAAATAATCAACTACGGTTATTATTAGCACACTTGTTTAAGATCTAATTTATACATATAAGCAAATATGTGGTATATATGGATAGGTGTGTCAGTGTATTTACGTTCAGTAATTGCATAGACATTGCTTTTTTTGTTTAGATTAAAGGCATGAGCGAAACGAAAACACAAAAACCAATTAGTATAATTAATGAACTCAGATGTACTACAATCCATATATATATATATGGTTATTTAAAAACACATAATTTTTCTTTTAATTCTTTTTAATGACGGTTTTGTTGTTGATAACATGTTTATGGTGACTAAATTAAATTGACTAAATCATGAATACAATGTATATGAGTATTTAGAAGTTGAATCAAAGCAATTTTCACATTTTATTTTAAGAGTATTGTATATCTTGAATGACTTCAAATAAACAAATATGGCAGTCATTACTTACTTATTTTTATTATCCTAGATTTAACCAGCAAACCGGCTTCTACATCAATTTTGGTAATGCCAAATGAAACTCTCCGATTAGCTGAAAACTGTGTATCTGAGTTGACCGACCGTGTGACCCAGTTGACCAATCAACTTGCTCAAGAGCAGGAATCCAAAACAACCGAATTTGAAAAGTACCGAAATGCAATTTCTGACTTGAAAATAAAGGTGGGATATTCACAGTATAAACAACATAATCAAATTGTTTTGACGAATTGGCTTAATACAATTGTCTGAGTTATCTACCTTATTTTGGTTTCGGCTGAAGGCTTTCTTTACTTCTATTTTTTCATTCACAAAGAAATACCTACCAAATGTTTACCAATAATACTGAAATTTCACATGTGGCAGTTTATTTATCTGGTCTATTTATTAGAAACTATTCTTTAGTATAAGTTTATTTGTAGAATATTATATTAATATAATACATTAGTAATACTTTTTTTTAGTTATTACCTAGTATATTATGGTTACAAATTTACTTCGGATTAATTTTATACTTAACTAGATATATATATAGTTTTATACAATCATGATTATTTTTATTGTTTTCAAAACTTCATTATGTGAGGTTGGTTTTATCTATTTAATATAAGTTTTCCGTGACTGAATATCAACGTATGGGTATGTATGCATATACACTATTGGAGTTATATCGTACCTACACGTGAACATTCTATGTCACTTCTACATCAAATAAATAAGAAATAACTGCTGTTAACAAAGTGACAGTCGAATAACAAACAAAATAATTATATTAAACTGATTGATAAAAAAACAGCAGTTAGGCCCACCCAATACAGATGAGTTACCATCAAACCACCATTATTAATAAAATCATGTTTAATACATACTCCTGAACAGGCCTGGTGATAAAAATATGTCAGGTAGATTTTAAATATATCTGTATTTGACATACAGTCTATCGAATCCATAAAGCAAAAGCAGTAACGTAACAGATTGATAATAATAAACATTTGGCTTGCAATTATAGAAAGAGATGTTAATATAAATTTATATTATATTAATTATTTTAAACTCTAAGTGCGTAGTGTACACCGATACTTTCTTCAACACCATCTCAACATTGCAGTCGATTTAACCAGTAGAAATACATTCTATGTGTCGCGGCATTATCACGTGTCTTTATCAAAAGTATTTTTTTCATGTATGTGCTTCCCAATGCATTTTAGTTGGCCGAATCGGAAAAGAGCCAACAAAAGACGCAGCAAGACACATTGAAATCGTCTTCTGCAGAGCGTGAATCGAATCAACGGTGTAGCCAACTAGAGACTGAGCTGAGCTTTCTTCAGAAACGATTTGACACTTCCGTTAAGGAGACCGCTAATTACAAGAAGATTGCCGAAGAAACACAGGTTTGTAAATTTTGATTTGATACAAATTGTAATCTGCGATAATATAGAAATTGTAAGATTAGATTTAATGTGTAGTTGTAGTTATATAAATGCTAATTAAAAAAAATAAAACACTTAAATAGATGTTTTTGCTAAATTTTTTCTCATCTTGTTTTGGTGTTCAAGGAAGGTAACGATTTTATAAAAATAACAATAGTTGTTATTGAGTTTTATTATAAGTTTTCCGTGGTAATTATTATACCAATTAATGATACTAGTAGAACTTTTGCCGTGCGTTTTAGAAGGTTTCTATATACCAAATTTATATAGTTTGGTATAGGTAGTATATATTATAGTTTACATAATATATCTGCCAGTGTACACCTGAGGTGCAATATATAATTTAAATGAGCAACTTTTGTCGGCTTATAATTTCCGTTCATTTCAACTTAATGCATTGGCTTTATTTGATTCAATATATCTTTAGTAATCAGTAACGTTATTAAATAATTTAATAAATATGAAAAAATAACTATAACAAAAGACTAAAATTTGCACAAAAATATAATGTAAAATACTTATATGTGAATTATCTAGGTATGTTCTATTACAGCGGTACTATTGCGCTTAGAACTCAATTTTAATTAATTTCAGGTTGATCAGAAGAATTAAAAAGCATAAAAAATGTATTAGGGCCGAATTGCGTCGCCAAATTAAAGAACCCATGAACAAAATATATAAACATTCTATATAGAAGTCTATATCGTTCTACAACGGAACGAAAATTGTGTAACTTATAAAAATTTAATAACAATAAAATAACAAAAATAAACGATTTGTGTATTTCAAAAATGTATTTCTTTGAGAAATATATTATATTGCTGGTTAAGGACTTCATTTCTTAGGATTAATAAACATGTAATCCTTTTTTGTTATAAAATTATTCACTTTGACCTCCAACTTTAATATCATTGAGAAGTAAAATAAGAAGCTTATAATATCCTGATTTTATTATCAGATTATTATAAATAAAATTTATAAAACCTATACTTAACCCAAATGTACCAGACTATGTTTCTAAAGTGTGCCAGTACCAATGGTGAAGGTTGGCCATAGTTGCCTATACTGTAGCATTATATTATAACTAAGTTATAATAATCTTTGATATCTATGGGTTTTCCATTTTAGCGTTTTCTCTTGACTAACTAAAAAAGTAGTTACTTGACCCGGTGATTATGAATCCTAAACTTTATTTTGTTTAGAAGGAAACATTAGTTTAATACTACTAACATCACACTGACTGTATTGTAATATATTTTGAAATGTCTATTATAATTTTAATATAATCTGACTTTTTATATGTAAATGCTGAATGTTTGAAATAGTTTGACTACAACATTTAGTCAAATGACCTGATAAACTATAAATGTGATACACAACATTTTTCATTTCAGAGCAAACTTGCAAACTTAGAGAAAAAGGCCAACGACTCCGCACCAAACAAAGTTTCTAATAAAGATTTAGAAAAACAGTGAGTAAATTGTGGGTTCTTTATAAAAAGTTATTGTGGGTTCTTTATAATAATTATAATAAATATACCTATTATAGAATTATTGTCCTGACCAGCAGACCAACTTGCACTAGTGTCGACTTGGTTGACTGGAAGGTAGCCTTTGTTTACACAATGATTAGTTAGGCTTACTTCCATTACAATCAATTTAGTGTTGTATATTTTTGGTATGATTATTTAATATTTTATTCACTTGTTTGCTTTTGACTTGTTATTGTATTGTTTGGTCTTACATTTTATTATACATTTAATGATTTTTTTAATTCTTTATAAATGCAGTTTGACGTTTTTATACAATGATTTATTTTTTAAAGTTATTAAAATTTATTTAAGGGCATTTAATTTTTTTGTGATGCACAGTATACAACTATTATGTTTGTACTTTATTAAGAAACGCGAAAAATATTTTTAATTTTTTTTATGCGAACTGCTTCCGTACTCTTCTTAAATAATTATACTGAAATAGGTTGTATAAAATGGAACACACTGTTATATCAATTAACATAATATATAGCATTATATATATTTTTTGTAATCCTGCCAGTTGTTTGGTTTACAGTTTCATCAACGACAAAACGCGATTCTTACCGGTGATAAATTAAAATAGTTTTTGGTTTATTTTTTTCCGCGCATGAAGTTGCATGCAATATATCAGTAATGCTTTTTATTTAAATTAGTATAAGTAGGCCTTTATAAACTGCTTTACTTCAGAAGAACTGCTGTTTTATCTCCAACAAATCGATAAAGATGGCCCATGTTTAGTATTATGATTTAAAAACTTGAAGGTTACGGTATTAATGTATATTTAACGTATTTGACTCTTCCGTTTTAAAAATATAAATATTTTGTTACTATTATAGTTACTTCTTACTTCTTTCATACCGTATAATAGCTAACTACACCGATACTAAGGGAGTTAGTTAGATTATTATTACATGTTATCTGATGTTCTTATCACTTTTGTTTGTCTTTTTGCTTTAGGAATGCTGTTAACGTTATTTAAAAAAAAATTTATCCAGTCTGATTACGGTTTTTACTATGATTTTTTGTTCTTTTTAAAATGATATCTTTATTTAAAACTTTATTATTGTATCACATGTATGAATATGTAATTAGAGCCGCGGACTAATTATTTTAGCTTTTTAAATTATGTGCCATTTAAATATTCCATTTCATATTTATAGTTTGGAAGGATGCAAACTTTTTCAACATTGATTTAATTTTCTGGTATTAACGTACTTTCATTTCACTCTTTCTATATGTGTTTTTTGTAAATTAAAGACTGAAGGAAAAGAATTCAGCAATCAGTTCGCTAGAATCGGATTTGAAAAAGCAGACCGAAGAAATTGAATCTCAACGACAGAAGAACAATGTGAGTGTGTAAATTCCTCTATTGAGTTAATTTTAGTTAATTCTAGATTAACTTGTGATATCTAATGATCATATTTGTATACAATAATATAAACGAAAAAATTGTGTAGGTAGTAGTAATAAAATAACACAATGTTAACGAAATTTAGTGTATTTTAAACAATGATTAGTATAAAGCGGGTATAATGATTAATGCACTGTGTTTACATTGTGTTGTTTTAAACATTACCAAAGTGAGGCTGTACACTACAGTTTAGATCAGAATATTAGCCGTATGGGGTTGGTTGCGTTACAGGTTCTGTTTAAAGGTTGCTAAAAATACCGACAATTTGATCATTTCCACTATCTCCATCTGATTTTTTGCTGCATGAACAGATCTCCAACTTAACCCATAAACACTGAAAGGGGGTCAAATTAATCCACAGGTGTTTGATTGTTTAGTACTTAAAATCTACTAAGGCTATCGTTCAGAAATTGTAAGTACGTTCCTAATTCTTTATTTACTTTTGATTCCACATATTTCCGTATATTAATATTATGCATGAGAACTTTCTTGACGTCATTTGTGACTCATACGTTAAAAAATATTTCGTTATCTAAATGCATTATAATTATGATATCTTTGTTGCCATATAGGCAAGTATTTGATTAGAGAAAACATTGTATGTTTAGAATCATCACCACAAACGACATCATATTCTATAGGCTAAATCATGGGGGTCACTATTTTGACCCCCATAATCCCCTTCCAATTAAATAGGCTTCCAAATGTGCCTGGTGCTACAAGGATTACTATTAAGTATGTTAATTGTACATGTATGTTTCGTTTTCATTTAGCATCATAGTAGTCATAAAAAGATTTATTATAGTTTTATGATGTTGTGGATTTAATCTAAAATTAGGTGAATAAATCTATAATCTTGGAAGTGTTCAATATCATGCAAAGAAATCGTAAAATGTTATTATTTTATAACGTACTATATTATATACTCGCGGCGTAGTTATTTTACTTAAATAATTGTAAGTTACATGGTGATGGTCGTCGTTTAGCAATTTATCGCCTTGATTTAATGGCGGAACTCGGTTACTTACTGGGACAGGGACTTTGATTTCGGTAGCGTAATTTACAATCAAGCTAATTTAACTATGGAACGTTTTGTACGGTGTTCAAGCCTTTATTACTGTAATTTGTTAGTTAATAAAGATACAATCTCTATGATTTATTTAAATGTCTGACATTTCAGCCATTTTTATTCACAGTTAGTTGACTGAAACAGCACACAAGTATATTAACATAATCAATATTTCTACTAGCCAATCATCCCTACAAGTTGTATCATCTCTGCTACACTTTTACCCTTGTCAGACTCTTCGTGAACGCAACTGGCTCTTGGTGGAGCAACTATCACCCCAGACCGATGCTGGATTGAACTCGGCGGTTCCTCCGGTTGCCAACAGCAACAAGAAGGGGGGAGCTGGCGGCAAGGGGGCTGCCCGAGATCTTGAGAAGTCCTTGGCAACTGCCAACCGGGAAGTTGAGGCACTGAAGTCGGCAAAAATGGTGTGTGTGTTTGTGTGTAGGTTTTTATGACAGTCCTCGCGGCCAGGAAGGCAGGGGGGTTTGTAACAACAAATTTTCACTGAAAACTTTTCAAATAATTTAGTTTTGAGGTGTACGAAATCGTTTTTAAAAATGATAGATAGCACTAGATATCCTTCGGGGATAAGTAATAGGATCATTCTATAGTAACGCTAGTTTCATTATTGTATTTAAAGTATGACTGGAGACTAGATTTGTGAAATAATTTTTACAAAATAAATTGACAAATAACAATTACAAATAATAGATATTACATCAAAGCAAATCCTCTACAGTGAAATATTGAATTAAAATATGGAAACCTGAGTAACTGCACATGAAATAGCTAGTTGTTAAGACTTCATATTGTTACTTATGTTAATAATTATATTTAAATATATTCGTCTGGTCATAAATATATTCTCCTGTAAATTGAAAATTCTCCGATTTCCGGAAATTCTTCCACATTTGTTGCCACTTTGATCGAGTAATTAAAATTCCTGTTCCTCCTGTGAACTTCTTAATTTCCGAAATTGGAGCGATCCACCAAGTGGACATCGGGTGAGCAAGGGTGCTGTTTTACAGAGTGATGTGTGAGCCCTCGTACATTTATTGCAATATTCATCCGCGCATTGTCATGTTTCAAATAAATCTCCCAACGAGGTATCTATCTGCATTGATAGTTCCGCCGTCCTGCAGTACCTAAAAGTAGGAACATGATTTAGAGTACTTGTTCTGGGTCTGTCTGTAGCTCATTCAACCCAAATTTTGTTGCATTATTTAGGAGAAAAACTTTTTAGGTACATCCTCTTTTTCTCGGGCACGATTCGGTTATCTGTTATTCCTCTACAACGCAGAACTTCCAGCATTTAATCTTCCAAATTCGACACATTTATTTTTAGCAACACTTAATTGATGATGTATCCACAGACAGCTAATGAATTTTTACTCAAACTTTTTGAGGAGATTCTGTTTTCTGGTTGTTCTTCAATTCCAGTCAGATGTGAAACATCGGCACCTGGTCATCTATTGTTCTCTTCGATCGATTCTCTCACTTGGATATTATCTTCAGCACATCTATCTAATGATACATTTAATAACATAAAACGTCAATTTTTTGTCCACCCCTATTTTTATTTATAAATAATACATACCATTGTGAGAGTAACAGTTATTTGGGCACGCATTTTTAAAATATTTTGTGTGGGTACAAGAAAAAAATAATTGTAATAATTAATTTGAAATATTGAGAAAATGAAAGGATTGTTTCCGTGGATTTGTCCATTTAGCCTTTAAAGTTATTTCAGGTTAACATTCAATAGACACGATCCTATCCTTTTGCTTCTATTGACGATGGTAACACACACTTATCCGTGCTACATTCAGTGGCATCTATATCCGGCTTCTCTCTCTCTCTCCCCTCCATAGGATCTTGAGGAGCGTCTCAAGAGGTCTTCGAAGGAGTCGAGTGTCTCGAGCTCGGCTGGTGAGACGACAGCGGACGAGTCGGTGAACCATCTAAAGGGGCAGATTCACGCACTGCGTCGGGAAAAGGACAACTTGACGCGCCAGCTGAAGGTGGGACATGGTTCTGTCATGTGTCGTGTCTAGATGAAAACATTACCTACATAACTACAAGACACTAATCCAGATGGAATTTGCTCGCTCTGACGTATGCCTCCACGAGTACTGAAAGTCGGCTATGTCTCATGTATCAATAAATTATGTTTTATACTAGCTTGCGAACCGGAAAATTTTTCCAGAGAAATGGAACTCCTTCAAATCAAGTAATAATTGTCATATAATATATAAAATATGAAAAATTTGGAGAAACAAGCAGAAAAATGGAGAAACCCACACAAGGCAGATCAATACACTGTTGAATAATTACTTCTGATTTCTCGTGTCCTAGTTTGTGGTCAAGTTATTTAGAAGAAGCCCCTTCCTGTTAAATATATAGGGTTACATTTTCCACTTAGAAGATTGTTTAGAAATACGTAGCTAGAAAATAATGGGGTAAATTAAATCATTATTTTGTTCATGATAATCATTTGTGTCGATTTTTATAGACAATTTTAATAAATCGTGTAGTGTGAGGTAAGCTATAGTGTATAAATTATTTAACATACAAACGTGAAATTTGTGTGACAATATTTTCAAAATGACATAAAATTATAGCATATTTTCCGCATGTTTAAAAACATTTTTGTATATGCTGACTATCAACTGACTTATATGATGGGTATTTATCAACTATTTCATTAATTTATGATGTATTCTATTTTGGAATGATAATAAAAATAAATTACTTCAAATTAATAATCATAAATAACCAGAATAAATTGTCTCGTCTACTACTTCATTTATTTAAAATATATTAATTGTTTGTAGGCGCTACACTACTTTATTACGTTGACTAGTGCAATTTTATACAATAGGTAGATAAGAAGGCAGCTTCTAGACAGTAATAACAAGGTTCCCCTTTTAATTCCCCAAAGCGACACTAAGTTAGCGATTCCCATCGGTTCGCCTTTCCTGATGCCACGTGGTTCTCAATGCACGCGTCGCCTGGCGACCGACAACACAACATGCTCTCGTCTGCAACTTTTATTTGAACTGAGAGTCAAATTACTACGCTACCCCCTATCCGCTCTGTCTCTCTCTCTCTCGAGCTCTGTCATTATAATCTCTATCTCTACTTATCGATTGTTCAATGTGCAAGTTCGTAAATAAGTTTGCACCCTCAACCTTTCTCTATGCCTCAACCCTACTTTTGGCTGTCTGCCCCCCTCTCTCTCTCTCCTCTCTATCTCGCGTCACTCTCTCAATTTACATTATCACGGCTTACTGCTAATTTCCCAGACTCTTTCCTGTTCAGAGAATTGTGAGGCGATCGCTATTGATTTATTTCCCGGCTTTATCCCCTTCTTTTTGTGTGTGAGGAAATATCCCATAAAATCAATAATCGGTTGTGAACGCTCCTCGTCTCACAAAGATAATGCCGATGTTGCCGCTGTTTGTTTGTTGGTTTTTTGTGTCTCAAAGTCTATTCCATGCTGTCGGTGATTTGAGCACTTTTAAATATTATTTTAATCTTTGATATTCTAGTGAGTAATTATCATATATAATAATCGTATTGATACTTTTGAAGAATAAAAATTTTATTAAAATACTATAGACAAGTATAATTAATTATTATAATATTATGTTATTTTCTTATTACCTGAAGACCCTTTTTATCCAACTACTTTATTATTAGCTATTAACTGATCTAGCAAATCATTTCATTTTTTGTGAGCTATTCATTGAGTGCTCAAAGTTAAATGCGGCAATTACTATGTTTGTTCCATCTAACAAAGTAATTCTTTTTGTGCCTTATAGGAAGGTTTTTGGGATCGAATATATAATATTATGTAAATGTAAAAAAACTTTATTTTTCTTTGTAACTCTTTATTTTTCACCGCTTTCTACTATTTTTTTACATTAAATATTGCGTTTCGCGGTTTTATTATTTATGATACATCTAAAGGCAGTATACAATGACACTGGGATGTTTGTAAATGCTGTCAGTAATGTGATCGTTAGATTTCTTTAACATGGGAAACATTTATTTAGAAGCTGCATTTCAATTCATCGATTGAAAAAGTCTTCATTGTCCTTATTGTAATTCAGTCAATAGATCGTGAATAATCACATACATTTGATATTGGGGCGACTTGAACATTAACCCAACATGTAGAATACAATAATAATATCAGACACAGCTTTTAAAATAATGACTTTTTGCTTATTATATTGTTTAGGAGGCGACCAACCCTAAGAAATCTGGCAACAAGAAATCCTCGGCAATTGTCAACGGTGGAGATGATATACAGTTAGAATTGGCCGCTCTGAAAACCAAAATTAGTGTGAGTTTGGTGCTTCTTATAATCTTTAAAAAAATATTTTTTAATTGTAATAGTAAATCGTATAAAATCTTTTAATGACTAAACTATGACAGCCTTGTTCATTTTCACGATAATGCCAAAAGTTAGTCTGCAGTAGGAGAATAAAGTATGGACATTATTTGTCTAGTTAGAGCTCACTGGAATAATTATAATTATAAATGAATATATATATATATATATTTTTAATATTACAAAAAAACTAAAAAAAAATAATAGAAAAAGTTAACTTAAACATTAATTATATAAAAGCGCTACTTAAAACGTTATAATCATAGTTCAAAATCGTGAGTTAATTAGTGAAGACATGCGTGATCGGTACACAATATCGAAGGTCTTCATGTTCGGTGTAATTGAGAGAGAAATTAGTTACGATAAATAATATTTTTTTAGATAAAAGTTTGATTGAAAGATAAATAAAGTTGAAATAGTGGATGATAAGGAAATTTTATGCTATAAGCTACCCTGCGGATTTACTTTAATAAAGTGTCACATTAGTGTTTTTTCCTTTACAACTAAGGCTAACTAAATACATGTGAAACTGATAGCGGAGCAATTTCAGTTGCCAGTTTTACTATGCTATTATAGATGTTGTATTAAAACAAATTGATTGAGAAAATATTGTTATTAAAATATTTTACTTTTCTACAAATTCGAAAGTGTAATTATCTTCTGAAATTGATTCTGCGTAGACAGTATATATCTCCCATACACTTCAAATCATACCTGCCTAACTATCATCTCATTCTAAACCGTCATAGTGTCTTTTAATGTATAATTTAGGTTAAAATTAGCCTTGTGATTACACTTTTTCCAATAGCATTGCATTGTTAACATTATTTAAACTTCTTGATTGTATATTCTTCCAGTTAATTATCTATGATTGTATTAAATTCTACCTTTTACTCACTATACTTTTGTATGTTCTCTCCTGCCTCTATTGTTCCTATTTTAATCATGTTTAAAATACGCTATTCCATTCTGTTTTCTCCCTTTCTCCCTCTGTCACGATTATTCTTTTTTGGCGTTCTCGTGTGATGTGATACATTACAATTGAACATATTTTCAAATATATCCACTTTTCATTCTAACTATATTAATAATTTGATCATTTCCAGAGCCACATGTGAAAAAAGACTGAGCAAAAAAGCTCCCAAAACTCAGCAAATCATAGCCTTCTTAGATTAACAAACCATTTTGTTATTAAATGCGTTAGTGTATTGTTTAGCATACTGTTTGAGTTCCATTCTTGGTTAACCTTAATGTTGTTGGTTAACCAATTGTTGGCTTTGTAAAATATAGTTATTATTAAACATATACATATTTATATGGTTCGTAAGAATATACTTCTGGAAAATTAAAAAAAAAAATTCACTGATCTTCAAATTTTAATAACATACCTAACTAATTTAGGAGAGAAAAAAATTGTTTTAATAGTATTAAAAAGAAAACATAATACATCATTTTTAGTGCCATTTTTTATTCGGATTAAAACGGTAAAAAATATGCCCCTAATCTATGGCTTTGCTAAGTTTTTTGTTAATATATTTTTATAAGTTATATTTGTTTTATATAGGAGTTATTAGAATAGTCTTCAGATTTGATTTCGTTCCATACCTGCTAAGCCTGTGTTATCAATGATAAGACCAATTTATACATTATCAGGAGGTGGAGCAGACCAACGACCAACTGAAGCAGGCCCTCGAGTTTTCCGCGGCCGAGTCAACAACGAGCGCCACCAACGAACCGCCGGCGGAACGTCGACTCGACCGCCGACAGCAGCACGAGCTGCAGGAGGAGCTGGGCAACGCTACTGCGCGGCTCTGGGCGGCGGAGAGTGAGCGTGCCCGGCTGGAGCGGGTGCTGCGTGACACGGAGGGGATGTTGTCGCGGCTGCAGAGTGCCGTCGATGAGGAGGAGGGCCAGTGGAGGGAGGCACTCGCCGGGGCTGAGCGGGAGGCGGACCTGGTGCGTGTGCCTGTCTCTCTTTGAGTCACTAACTGTAGATCTCCCTGTTGATCACGCGAAAGATTTACGCTTCACCATTGTTGGGCAAAATATAATTTTTTTTGAATAATCTACATTATTTAGAAACGGCAAATTTCTATATTATATATATTTTTCATTATGGAAAAGTATTAACATTCATTTAGTTTTAATTTACTGAATTGTGTTTTTTAAAATGTACACTATTTATTTAGTAAAATGTGTTTATTCTTTATTTCCAAAATGTTTTTTTTTTATAAATTCGGTAAATTGAATTAGGTGGATATTGTTTGTTGACCCAACATATACTTATAATATTTGTAAATAATTTACTTATACCAATTAGATATATTTGACTTTTAAAATATTTTGGTATTAAAAAAAACATTAGTGTTTTATTACATGGTGCATATTATTATTGATCAATAAGGATAATATTCTTATGAAATATATTTTTACAAAAATTACAGTAAAAAAAATTATTGCATCACCTACTACGGAGATATTTTAATATAAAATTGTTAAGGTATTCTATTAAAATGTTTTTTCTTGTAATATTAAATTATTGAACTGAGCTATCAATCTATTGGTGCTATCGGAATAAAGTACGAGGGTTAGTAAATAATTAATTTCTATCTTATACAGGGTTTCTGCACTCCTGGAAAGTCATGGAATTTTGAAAATGATTTTTCCAGGTCTGGAAAGTCATGGAAAATGAGATTTTTAAAAAAAGGCATGGAAAATTGAGAAAGTGTCATTCAATTTTTTTTCTAAGTAACTTTGTTTCATGACATACTATAGGTTATATATATTGATTCAAATGTCATTTGATGGGCCACCAGTTAATTGGAAACTTTTCAAACTTTTTAACAAAGAACTCTAGCTGCACATGCAATCCAGGAAGGGAACTTCTGCAGACTTGATCGTGTGCTTCATAATGCCTTTCGAACAGGTATTGAGGCCAGTGAATGGAAGTTTGAAGAAATCCTGAATCACTTGTATTACTTTTTAAAAGACTCACCAGCTCATACTGAAAACTTCAGACGTCTCACAGGTTGTACAGATTTACCATCCAAATATTGGTGGTTGGAAAACCTTTCTGTTGTTGTGAAAGACCTTGAAATCCTGCAACAATTTAAATCATTTGAAACCATGATAAGTATAACAAGAAGTCATCTGTTTTTACCAAAGGCACCATTTTTTATTTCAGTTGTTGGCCAGATTGAACCTTTCTTACAGTAATATCAATTTGATAAGCCAATGCTACCATTCATGGCTGATAATTTGTTCAAACTGATTCGAAACCTGGTAACGAGATTTATGCAACCTGAATGTCTCATTGGTCTTACACTAGCCAATATGAAGAACTTGTTATTGCTAAGAAAGAAAATCTAAAAGACACAACTCCAATTGATGTTGGTTTCGTTACAAAGACTACATAGGAAAATCTAACAAATACTTCTAAAATTTCTGACCTAGATCTGTTTTCTTTAAAAAAACAGTGCATATCTTTTCTCCAGGCTGTTGTTAAAAAACTGTTGACTTAGTCCCCAATAACCTATTTCTTATTGAGGGACATTTCATGTCTAAATCCTCAAAACATTCTGGACTGCATTTGGGGATTGTGTAGAAACTTTGTGCAATGCTGGTCGCTTTTATATTGAGAGCGCTGAGTTAGTTGTCAGACAATTTAATGAGTTTCTATTTGATATGTTGAAGAACCATTCTTCCAAGTTTTCTGAATTCTCAAAAACATCAGACCAGTTAGACACTTTTTGCAGTTCTTTGTTGAAGAATAAAAGCCAGTATCAGAAGTTGTGGTCAGTACTAAAAATCTCTTTTAATACTCTCTCATGGCCAGGCAACGGTTGAAAGGGGTTTCTCAGTGAACAAGGAAGCAATTTATGACAACCAACAATCACTGTCTATTGTTGCCAAACGGGTGATTTTAGATGCAATTCATCATGCTGGTGGCATTAAAAACATTCCTATTAATAAGGAGCTCCTTTCATTTGCGGCAAATTCAAGACGAAAGTACCATGTTTTTTTGGATGAGCACAGAAAGAATTTCTTAGTTATTGACATCTGCAGATGACAATGCTCGACAGGCTGAAGTAAAAAACGATGTGCATTTACTTGTTGTATCAAATAGTTTGAGAAAAACTGCACAAGTAAAGGAGAAAGCCCTAGATCAACTGAAACCCCAAATGGACTAATTTATGGTTAGGTATGTAATTACTTTTTATTATAGTATACTATACAATTTTTAAAACCTAAAAGGAATATTATAATGATAAAAATAAATAGGAATAATTGTTATACTTTATTTCAAGTTCATACACAACGTTTGAGTACACAGAAAAAACAGCATTATTTTTTACACCACTTAGAAGTTGTCTTATTATTAAAATTGCGGAATGTTTTGTTAAAGCGCAATAATCAAAACGCTATTTTTTTAATACATATTATTTTATTATTATTTATTAATAAAAAATAAGACATCTACAAAATTTGTTCAAAATATTCTAAAAAATGTCCATCATTATAAATTATAGTTGCCTACTAATTTTATATTAGGTGAATTATTTAACAATTTAGAAATTATCGATTGCATGGAACACATTTGATATTGAAAGAATGTTCATAAAAGATGGGAGGGAGGCTGACCAGGATGGATGTTTAGGGTTGGGGATTGCTTGGTTGGCTGTATGAGAGGTACATTTCTGGTATCATTATGAAATGTCATAGAATTATTATTTTATATTACCAGAGTTTCATTCCGGGTAATTGAATGATTCGCTATGTCGTCTAGTTTGAACTTACACTCGTTTTTTCCTATTTTGCGACAATTGAATATGATTTGTGATTCTCTTATTATATACATTTTATAAATTTTCTAATACTATTTTCAATAAGTGATAATTTTAGTAATATTTGAGACCTGTGCTATTATTCGAGTTTTTGAGATTGCTGAACTTATTTTCGCTTATTTTATGCCGATCGTAAGAAGTCACAATGTTATGTTTCATGCTTGCAGGCCCGATTAGAACTGCAGCGTGTTGCTCAACAGGCGGACAAGCCAGCAAATTCGGAGGTGAGTTTTGATGTAATGCACTTTTATGAATAACTTCTTTTAATTTATAAGCTAATATCTAAATGATAATTTTGAATTATGATGCAAAAATTTATTTTTGAATTTATTTTTCATGTTGAATTAGTGATGTTATTATATATATATTATGTAGCATAATAGTATAAAATAAAAACTATATTACTACCTATCTATAAGTAGTAAAAATAATAATTATCCAATAGTTTAAAATATAATTCCTGTTGTACGAGATAGGTCATTTATTAAATAACTGTTTTGGCTTAATTTCTACTACTTCTACATTTGTCAGTACCTTGATTATTAATGCACATATATTACCAATTGAAAATTATATTTGGTTTTATTGATCTATTATGGAAATTGATATAATATAACATGATATTATAAATATTTATCTTTTGGAACTTTTCTGTGGCACACTATACACCAACTATAACACTGTTATAGGGATTCACTGACTTGAACTTTGCCTACGCATGCGTGGAGAAGAGTCTAGATATTATTGTTGTTGAGGTAGTATTGTCATCTGGGTTCGCTGGTATGGTATTTAATAGCGACGAAAGTTCTGACTCAACTGATTTAACAAACAAACTAGAGACAACATCCTGTTGGACTTAAATGAATAATTTAATATCACTTAGATTGATAATATATATGCATTTGAAACGATTAGCTTTACAATTAGTTTACCTGCACATAATACTAGCCAATTCATATTCTAATATTTATACTGAATTACTTGTTCGAGATTTATATTTTATAATTCGTACTTGAGAATATACGAACTTATTTAATACTTGATTACTGTTATTTTGTGTTTGTAGTTTCTACGATGGAGTACAACAATAAAATTTTTAATGATCAATTTTCATATATTGTTACTATATTAAATGCGAAAAAGCATACCTTTGTTTATTGTCAGAACTTTTGTTGCTACATTTTCTCTCAAGTGTGTTTTACTAAAATTGGAAAAAATTATATTTCCTTTAGACATTAAAATATATATTTTGCAAGCTGAAGTAGTTTGTAATTTTAGATTTATTTGCTTGTGTTAAAATCTTGAACGAAATATGAGGTTGTGGTTTTTTTGATTTGGTGAAAGGATTTATTGTCTTACTGATAATGATCGTATAGATCTTCGCTTTTGGAATTTTTATTATTTTATGGTGTTGTTTTTTTGGTTATATATTACTGATAATCGCTGTTTGTAAATTCAGTGGGATCAAACATAAAATAGTGGTTGCAAAGGAACGCAAAATGGAAAATCTGAAATATTTTATTTGTCTGTAATATATTCAAATATAGTTGTTTTGATTGTGTTCCAACAACATTTGTAATATTATTTGGTCTGAAAAGAATATTTGGTGTGGAAATATAGAACTGAAAAAAGACTGGTAGCTATATCAATAATTATCATCAACACATAATATCGTTTAGCAAGAAATAAACTTTCAGGAGCGGCGGTTTAGTACGCCACATCTTGTAGAGGCTGATTGATGCATACTTTTTTCACTGACAGCTCCTGTCAGAAAAACTCTACCTCGGGTCATCTCTTAGCATTTTTGAATGGGTTCAACATATGTGTACTGTGAACGGCAACATTAGGCAATGCCCTCGACTGAATCATTAGTATTACCCGTTGCACTCAGCGTCACCACTTTAAATATAACATATAAACATAGCTAAAATCATTGTTATCTTATTACTCGCTGTTATCGACCTAGGCAGGTGAACATACTTTGGCACAGAGGAAAACCATCTTTTCCTAGATACATTAGACAATTCGTTTTAGTGTTGAAAAAAAGTTGTTGTGTTTCTAATGATCATGATGTACTATTTTGTTATTAAAACATGATTTTATAAGCTTTTTAAATAGTTTTTGATTTCACCTCATACAATGAGGATTTTATGTTAATTCACGACAAACCCGTTGATTGAAAGACATTGCGACATAATTGTCAATATTGACTATTCCCATGACATCATTTTTTGCATACTATTATTATTTTCATGGCATTTATATTTATGGAATTATTTAATGTATATTAATTTAATGTTATTGTATTTTGTAAAAATGTTTAAATCAAAGTGGCAACTCAACTAAACTTTTTATTCCAATTATATGTTTTTACAAGATTTCCGCAATAACTTTGTATTAGGCCATTCCGATAAAAATGTAACACACGATGTAACATTCCGATAAAAAATATAACACACGATTATGGTCGTTGTCATTTCCTGCACCGAAGAGGTCACCTTCTTAGACGTATATAGTAGCATCTCTGCATTAAAAAATATTATCCGGTTGCCGTAAAAGTCGCATGTTGCGTTTTCTACAATGCAGTTATTAGTGTTTGTAGTTATTACAAAAATTGATACAAATCAATATAATTAAATTTAAAATTATTAAACAGTTATTCTCTACAGCCAAGAGGCAAGTAGGTATATACTTAAATATGAATAGACATCTTAATTCCTAACTGCCAACTATGGGTATAACGGCGAACAATTATTTCCATCTACCTTATACTGAAACATTAAATTTAATACTTCACTTATTTTAGATGCAGATAAAGATACAAGCTCTTGAAACAGCTGTTCTTGAACTCACAAAAGAACGTGATTCACTCCAAAAGGACCTTGCCAGCAGTGTGAGTTAAAATAGTATTTAAGGAAGGATTATGGATTAAGTCTCTCGTGTTTTGACGATGAGACATTATAAAAATTTGATTTTAATTATAAAACGCTTAATACAGTACCTTTATATTTTAGAAAAAACTTATTCATGTGTATTTATTTTTGTAGTGAGTTTTAGTTCATTATAGTATAATACTGTTTTTTGTTGTTGTATTACAGTTTTAAACTTATTTATTTTTAGATATATATCGATTGTTTTTATAGTATACCGAGTGGCCTTATATTTATTTTAAAATGTAATGTATTTTAGTCATATCTATTAACTCACCTGGCATTTTAAAACTGATTAAGCTATTTGAAGCTATAATAATTATAAAAAATTATATACCTCATTCGTTTTTTAAACATTTTCAGAATCAGCCGAAGCATTCCCGAAACAGTAAAAAGGGGAAAACTTCGTCGTGATTTTATTAACATCGTCAATAATTATGTGAGTTATATAAAGTAAAAGAAACTTTTGCTTAGGAGAGGTGGTTGTTCTCCTATAATTAATGTATATTTAGGACATTTTAAATTCATCTATTAAAACGTGAAACTTTTGGTCGAATCTCTGACCATAATCATTTATAAATGATTATTTCGGTTAGACGGTAATTTCTAGCTATGATCACTTTTATTAGTCGGTATTGCATTATCAAAAGGTTTTAATAACTTAATTAAAATTATCTTTTACTATGGCTTTTATTTTTCAGAAAATAATTTTGATCTATAAACAAGTCAACTGTGAATTTAAAAACAAAGTTTTATTCATAGTCATATCAAAAAGTTGTAAGAAATAATAAATATATGATCAGTTTCATACATAAATTTGTTGACACATTTTTGACATGAAAAACAAAAAATCGCTTACAAAACTGTGGCTGGTTAAAACGAGATAAGTTTGTTATGCATATTAGG
Organism: Coelogynopora nodosa; assembly: GCA_034780555.1. Lineage (NCBI taxonomy): Eukaryota > Metazoa > Platyhelminthes > Proseriata > Coelogynoporidae > Coelogynopora > Coelogynopora nodosa. Next base: position 30,081 of record JAUZND010005220.1, read on the forward strand.
GACGATTTCATTTTCTGCTATATTTATATTCATTGTATTTTATGGGTGTCATACCGAAAACTTGTATTTCATTATTGATAAAGTGAATTTTTCATCGTATTATATAATATATATAGGCGTAGTATATAAATAACGCGATATTTAATAATTATTATGATATTTTTGTTTCAGATTTCATTTGATATAATCATGTGTTTGCATTTCAAGATTATTCAAAAATCTCATTCGTTTACCACATGAAAGAAGCAGTTCTCTGAGGTTTTTAATGGCGTTTAAGAAAAATGCAGTTCCTAAGCTCCCTCTTAGACACCACAGTCTGCCTGTTTTCTTCTTTATATGTTTATTCTTTTGAATTTATTCTAACGAGTTTGATTCTTTATAAGTTTTGTCCTCTAAATGTGCAATAATATACCACTTTCCCTATGCTAACCGCTGTCTTGCTTAACCTATAACCTTTTTTATTGATCGGTTGAAATTTACTATACATTTATTACTTCCAAGTTTTGTTCTACTCAGTGGCACAACAAAACTTTTAGAATTTCAATAATTCTTTCAGATCTTGTTTACTACTTAGCTATATATATCCAGTCCAGTGTCTATGCTTTCTCTCTGTTAGTATTTTTGTTTTGATTAGAACCTGTTCAATTTAGACAGCTTTATTGACATGGTGGCCCGGATGACGTGCTTTTGCGAATATTTCGTTAAGTAGGTAATTATGAAAATCAAACTCTGTTGCTACTACGGCTTAAATTTGACTACTCTGATACCCTGTTTTACAGAATATGGAGTATATGAATTTATTTAATACTTTTTAAAGTAAAATTTAGATATTTGTCTGTACCCTTATACTAGTCAATTTGTTAGCTTGTCATTTTGTTTTCTCTTATTCTGTGACCATTACTTTATTTTATTATTGTAACTTATTTGTGTTATGTACTACGCTACTAATATTGGTGTTGGAATTTGATCTCATTTGTTGTGAACGATCTGAACATTTAATTTACTGCAGTGCTGATCTGTATATGTGCATTTTACAGAATGTCTTTTACGTTTCAAATAAATTGCCACTTGTACTACATTATTGTGCGTTATATTATCTAGTTCTTTCTGATGAGTAATTCCTAATTGGGGGGTTATTAGTTTCTTAACTAAGAAAGAGTGTTAATGTTTAACTACCGTTTCACACACTTTCGTTTTTAAGACATTAACAATTGTAGTGTATCAAAAAGTTTGCTCGCTTTTAGGTTTTTATATGGTTTTACAAGGTTGTTCTTGCTAACCTTGTTAAATCTTGGTAAGGCTACTAGGAACAGTACAAAAGTGAAAAATGGTTGATTTGATAGAGATATTTTTTTAGGAACGGAGATTTTACAACGAATGTTTTCTTTGGCTCTGCCCTCAGGCCCGAAAATGTATTTTAATCCTTCGTACGTGGATGGGGGTTTTCCATTTTTTCGAAGAAATTAAGTTTTAGAACGATATAGTTTATGACCCCGAATTTTTTACTCTGGCTAAAATACTTTTATCTAACTAAAAATATATAATTTCTAATATTTTTAAGTACCAGAAGAAATGGTGTTATTTTTTAACTATTTTGGCCCCCCGTTGGATTTCATACTTGCCGATGATATTAAGACCTAAAACTTTCAACATTAATAAAAAAAAAGTTTATCGTAAAAAATATAGGTACATTTAACTTGAATGATCAGCAATTTAAAACAATAGGGGCCATTCAAGTATGACCTACGCACAGAGGGGGGTTTATGAAATGCGTACGGCCTGCGTACAGGGGGAGTTTGCTTCTGATGTACCATACGCAGTCCAAAAATGTTTTGCTCCGTATTTGCAGTTTACATAGATGAACAAAGCTT
>JAUZND010005221.1:0-11308 GCA_034780555.1 Coelogynopora nodosa
TTTGTTATAGCCGTTTGAGAGTAGGAGTTTTTCAAAGTTGTTCTTTACCCTTAGCTTTTCCTCGTCGTGTGTGCATCTGTTTAGTCTTCTCGTCATTTCGTTGCGGGCGATGTTGTACTTGGTTCTCAGGGGAAGTGCTGAGGCTTCATGTGGGAAGAGCGGCTTTTTGGCGTCTTTTTGGTAGAAATAGAAGGTTACTTGTCCTTGTTGATCAATACGAAATTTGAAGTCCAGCAGTGAAAGAGAATTATCTGGCGAGGGGTATTCGATCTCGAACTTAATACATCTGTGTTGATTGTTGAGGGCTTCAAAAATCTTATTGGCTTCGTCCCGGTTAGTAGTGACAATACATGTGTCATCGACGTATCTCCTATAGATTGAGATGTTTGGGTGGAGTCTTAAGGCTTTGATTTCTAGTGTTCCCATGAATAGAATGGCCAGGAGGCCAGGAGGTATCAATGACTTTTCCCTCACTGAACTTGTGAGAAATTCTATTTTACCCCTAATTGATATCTACGACCCCACGCATGTTTTCAAACATTAATCTACGCTTATTTCGATTTAACTTAAATACAGAAATATACTCTGTTTTAAATTTTTGTTTTATGTTATCTTAAAATGGGATTTTTTTATAATTAGATTTAAAAAATCAAATCCCCTATCCTCACACATATTTCTATCTTCATTTGTTATGAAAAAATTACATTATTATCCGGACAACATGTATGGCAACATGTTCATTAAATTATCTATTCAGCAGACGTAACCTCTTATAACCTTTTATAACCTTTTATATAACCTTTTATAACCTTTTATATAACCTTTTATAACCTTTTATAACCTTTTATAACCTTATAACCTATTATAACCTCTTCGTGTGAATATAATATTTAACGCATAAAGGCAAATGTGCCTATAACTCACTTGTAACGTTCAAATTTTTTATCAATTCTATTATACACTTAGATTTTGGCGAACTTTAAAAATGCGATTAAATAATTATATTTCTACTTAACTATAACATTTTGATTGAAAATAATGTAAATATTAGATAGTGTACTATTAAAAATATTCGTTTATATTTGTCATATCGCAAAATATAAGCCTCATATTTAAACACAAAAATTGTCTATAAAACTACCTCAAAAATTGTTGACTGCAATTGTTTTGATTGCATTAAATAATTAGTCATAATTATTATACGTATATATATATATTCTTAATTGCTTTTTGTGAAATGATTTTAATGGAAAACGATATATTTCATATCACTACAGAAATTATATATAATTTTGATTTATTGAAATTATGTATATGGTTTATTAATACATAAATGCTGATATTTACAATTTTTCTATATCATCATTTTTTAATTTGATAAAAAGCTGTAAAAAAATTCATTTAATAATTCACATAGTACACACGCAAAAAATATATTTTTAAAATGATTTTTTTTTTCTTTGGTGTTTTTATTAATAAACTGAAAGTCATTAAACTTTTACAGATATTGTTTTGCAGAGAGGTTAAAGCAGTTAATTTTATATTTTAAAGAACTCTTAAAATGTTACTTTTTCAAAATTCGTTTAACACAAATGACGGCAGCTCTTAATAGCTCGATGTATCATTTCCTGTATTAAAGGAAATGTTACCAGTCGCATTAAGGAAATAAGAAAATGCTTAATTGCTGCATCATTATTTAAACAATTTACTTTCCCAAATACGATGTCATCATTCTATCTAAATAGTTACTCCATAAAGAGCTTATATTCATAGTTAAATGTATTTTTCTTGTATATTTACTTTTCAGTATCCGTGAAACAAATTCATTATATATAGTTAAACAAGTAAATTAACATAGGAAACATTTAAACATTTTTTATATTCAAATCAGATGTAAATCATTTCATATGACCATATTGACATCGAAAATGTACCCACTGACATAAAATTAAATAACCACATTCTCTGTATACTAAGTACATAAATCATAATAAAATCCAAACACACAGGCATATATTAATTAGCTATACAAATTAGACAGCATTAAATCGAATAATTTATAACTCCTCCATCCCATTACCCAATAGACATTTAAATATGATAAATAGCATAAAGTCGAATAATTAAAGCCACAAATTCGCAGTTACAATTGTTTTGTATGTGCGCCCGCAGTATCCAGCCACAGACTATACCGCTCTCCTCCCCTCCCGCGGCCACAGTCCCTCATCCTGTACAAGGTGTCCCTGCGCAGCTTCAAGAACCTTATCCAGCCGGAACCCCATTTACCGCTGCCCAGCATCCACACGGACCCACTGGCCTCCAACTGCTACACGCTGAACGAGCGTATCCTCCTCGCCTGGCTCAACCACTTCTACGAGAACTACCGGGAGCGGGTGTGGACCGGGACGAGGTGCGGGGTGCCCGCGGCCCGCTGGGTCATCAACTTCGACTATGACCTGTTGGACGGGCTGGTGTTGGCCGCGGTATTGGGGGCCCACATGCCCTTCCTGGTGAGCGCGCTGGTTGCTTTTCCTGCCTCACTGGCGTTGTTAACATCTTTTCTGACATTTGTTATGGTCTAAGCCTTTTTCATTGAAAAGAGGAAACGAGTTTTGTTAGTTATTGGTTGACGTTGCAGGAATATATTTTCCTTTATCAAGAGAAAATAACGCAATAACGCAATTTTAAATGTATATTTGAATTAATTTTAACAGTTATTCTTTTTTTTGTAAATTATTTATGTCTTGATAAAAGGAAAAATATTCAGGTAACGTCGACCAAAATAATACTTGTTTTCTCTTTTTCATTGAGTATGGGACCTAATTTTGACAATTAACGGCAATTAGGCTGTTTTGTTATATTAGAACACCACATTTTCTACTGGTTTTTGTGCAACAAATAGTGTGGACTTCTGGTCAGTATTTGTAAAGAAAAATTAATAATGTTGGTATTACTGGATTGTTTAAACGAATGAATTAATAAATTTAAACCGATTGACATTTTTTAATCATGATATAATCACATTTTTATCTATTTACGAATAATAAAAAATTTCATTTTGTAAATTGTTAATTAAACACAGTTGAATGTACTGGTCAAAAACAATTTCAAATAAAAACGCAAATTTTAGACAATTTAATTTATTGAAACGCGTTTTCAATTAATAAACCTTGTATTTTATCAGCTAAATAGAATTGACGGAAATTTACAAAAAAATCTATGAAATGATACATTTGTAACTAACGTTCTTAAAGTATATAATACATTTATAAAGTAATAATATAAGTATATAATATATATATATATAATTTACTTTATATAATATAATTATATGACTTCATTTCTCATCATTGTCAGTCACTCCTAAAAAGTTATTGAAAATATTAAAGTCAGGACATTGGTACCACTTTGAATCTGCCATTAATTTCTATTTTGTTTCATTAGACGCGAAATGATTTTTTTTAAATGAGACCATTTCTTTCTTTTGCAGTTATTATCTGATGTCGTCTAATGCTCTTTCATTAATTTCTGAATAGTGTGTAAGTTATATAGGATATGGATCCCTCTACCGACAATTCAATGGTCTATTTGTTTATAAACAAAGTAAATTACAACCAAAACGGCTTAGTTATGTAAATAATTGTTTATTCAAATAAGTTCTTTGACTTAACTAAACATTAAACCTGATCTACATACAAACAATGGTTGATTTGAGTTTTCTCCTGTTGTTCTATTTTCATATTAAGTAGTTCATATTTAATTATCTATATCAGGTAGTGTCAACAGAATGTATAACCAATAATCATCTATTAATCATATTTTTTAGTAGTAGTAATGTTTTATTTTATTATATTATATTATATGTCTTAAGATTTTATTACAGTGCGTTTGCATCATTCATTTTATGTATCTAGATATTGTATCCTTCTCACTTCGTGTATCCCTTTTTTGGCAATAAAACTTCCTTTTTGCCGGAAATATTGTTCTGGTTCTTAGGAAATAAGGGACGTGTCGACAGTTTAATTAATTATGTTTTCCAATTATAGAATGTCAAATGTTATTTGTAGTTTTGATGGACAATAGTGCGTTAACCTCGATTTAACATTATACATAGATAAAAAATATATTTTATGTTGAATAGTTTCACTAAAATTTAGTAAAAATATTTCGATTTTCTGCAGAATATTATGAGCAATCATTTTTTTATTAATTTTAAAGATTTCTTTCGATTTTTGTATTATTTTTTAATCCATAAATATCACAATAGTATATTTATAGTATGTAAATATTTTAAACGGAACCTTTTATATTGGAATATTAAAAACATTGTTAGAAAGTTTTAAGAATATTTATGTATTATATTAATTTATGTATTTAATTCGAATCTGTTGTCAGCATTATATATATTTTTTACAACTTTCATTGTCAACATTGTATCATTATTCAGTCCCATATTTTAAATATTACTCGATGTTTCGGTCATGAACTATCTTTTAATTTAATTTAGAATGAAAAGGTTTGATCATATAACGAAGTAGACGACACACATGTGAACACGGTGCATCTACCTCCTTCCCTCCACCTAACGCAGATTGAAAGCCACCTGAAGCACATGTACACCCAGCCGACCACACCGGAACAGTGCCTTCACAACGCGCTTAAGGTTGTGAATGCGATGCGCTTCGCAGGGCTGGACTTCGACGTGCAGGCCCTGGACATCACCAATCCACACCCGGTTCTGCTGCTCATGCTCGTTTGCTCACTCTATCAGACCCTCTATCAGTACATTCCCAAGGCCAACATCGAGTTTATTGGTGAGTGTGTTGTGCGGTTGTAGTTCGTTAGTTTGCAATTATACGACATAGTGAATACTATGGAGGTTATTTTGAATGTAAATCTCATTCCGAATATTCTGTTTTTAACCCTTCGCAGTCCGTGTGATTTTCTATACGTGGTAGTCCTCAGGGGGGATTGTGCCCCCCTCCTATCCCATAAAAATTATCCTTCACATTGACCGATGTAGGTGAAATTTGGTACACGCATACCTTGTCTTCGAACAAAATATACTCTTTAATTTTTTTTTAAAATATATGTTTCATTATCGATTTTTTGATAATGACGTCAAAATTTATCAACCTTAAATTTTCTGAAACAGGCAATAAAATTTGAGAGAGAATAATATTCTGTTATTGGTGATAGTTTTTAGGCTTTTGATGACGTCTTAGGACCGACACTTAGAAATCCTAAATTTGATAAATGATTTTGGCACTAAATTAAATTTTTATTTATATAATTATGAGCCATTAGATATTAGCTATTGATCTCTCACATTATATTTCAAACAAAACGTATTTAGTTTCTTAAAATTATTAATCTTTGGTTTTAAACTGATACATCTAGTAATATTCGCTCTAACATCTCATAGTAACAGGCATAGCGAAGTCATGGTGGGACCATATTGGGCTAAGTCAAAAACCTTTTCGTGATACACTTTCAAAACAAAAATTTAGCCATTGTCCAAAATAATATTTGAAGTAAAATATTTATTTGTAAATTACATAAAAGCTTGTTATTAGATGTTAAATTACATAAAACAGTCGCCAAGGTGTTTGTTTATTTTTTGTCACTTTTATGTGAACGCTTTTTTAATTCAGCATTTTATAGTTAGAATAGTTCTAAATGTTGAAATGTGCCAAAAAACCATTGTAAACTTAATATTAAATTTAGATGTTGAATTTTAATATTATTTGAACAATTTCTAACCCCCCCCCCGCCAAACATATCAATTAAAAAGTATATATCATAAAGCGGGGTGTGTCGGTATCCATCTAACCCCTACTACTCCTCTCCCCCAAACACAGGCCCTCTGCACGGCTCCGTGACCCGGCAGGCCCACCTCTCCAACCCGAGCAACAAGGCGATCGTCTACACCGTCAAGCTGGCCGGCACTGACGCCCGCGACTTCAGCCTTCTACGCGGCGACACGGTTACCATCCCGGCCAAGGGATCCCTCTCAGTGCCGGTCGAGTTCCGCTCCCGGTTCATCCGGCCGGCGGAAGCGGTACTGCTGGTCGTGGCGCTGCGCACCGGCCCCGGGATGGGCTCGACCACGCTGTTCACCATGCGCAGTCAGGTCAACGGGATCAACCCTGTGGTGAGTGGGTGACCGGGGTGGATGGCTGAGTGGGTGGGCCAAAAGATTAGGCGTTCCTTCAGATTCGGAGATCGAAATCGAAAATAGAGAATAACAAAATGGCGTGAGTTATTCATAGGAACATGGAGATATCGAGAGAAAAAAGGATAATTAAGTGAGGTAGCTGGTATCGTGACTTATCATGCGCCGACCCTCACTTGGTCCTTATTTGGTCCGCTCTTTAATTGTTTACTCGATTTATTTGGTTTAATATATTAATATGTATTGAATGTTTGCGGCCAATAACAAAAATAACTGAACCTTTAGACGGTGTACACAAAAATTTAAATGTGGACTAAATTTGACTTATTTTAGTGTGAGTACTAAAAAATAGTTATTATAAACTTATCATTTTTTTCCACTTAAACCAGGTCGCTGCAAGGTCTTGTAACACTATTCCCGCCTTGTTGTGCAGTAAAAGAGAAGTTATACAAATAAAACTGATGCAAATTGTTTGATTATACGAATTTTCTTAGAAATGTTGGAGGTATAATAGCATGTAAATATAGCAATGCAGTTGCTAGGATAAAAATACTTATAGTTTATTTACTCTTCTTTGTTAATCTATTCTATTCTATTCTAGACTTATTATAGTCGAACAGTTCAGGTGGGGTATATATTATGTTTAAAGCTCTGAAAGTATATTAATTTTTATCATAAATTGTTTGCTTGCTATTAATAAATGTATACTTTTTCAAAAGTCTTAAACCATGGGCCTTCTTTTTCATTAATTAATTATTCAATATTAACTGTTTTTGGTTTATTTGTTATGCATTTTCTGTATGTTTTTTCTCACGTGCGTAATATATCTAAAGTAACAATAAATGTCATTTTATATAAAATATATATCTCAAATGCATACCAACCACAATGGGTATACATTGTTACTTCATAGCAATAAATAAATATAATTAGACTTGTACTTTTAAGAAATTATAATAAAACATAAATCTGCAAATTAAGAAAAAAATATTTTAAAAACGGATTAAACAGAAGCAACATTTTTATACGTTATTTTGTTCCAAGTTGTTACAACAAATTAACTTTTTTGTATGTGTCGTACATTCTTATTACTTGTTAATAATTGTTGTTTTTTCTTTATTATAATATTAGAAGTCATTTTATATTTTCACGAATTTAGAAATAGATACCTATATTGTATGTTACCTGGATTGTAATTAAATATTATTTGCAAATGTAAAAAACGTGAATATGAACAGTATTAAACAATTATTCATTATTTGCTATAGAAATTAATTAATAAGCTTCTAAATATCAGAATATTATATTATTCAGATAATAGGATAACCTGGAAGATATGAGTGATATTTTTAGATGGAAAGGCCCCCACTTCCAGTTGTGAATTAGAACAGCATTGCATTCAACATCATTACATCTTGTATTCAGCAAAGTGCCAGTTATATCTAACCTAAGTAATGTTTGTACTTTAATTATTAAAATTATTGTATTCAAATATTAAGCATTAAAATTTTAGAATATTTATCGCATTTAATACGAATAATTTTCCGTTTTACTGTATTGTTCTACTTATTCTACGTATTCCATCTTTCTTTTCTTTTTTGGAGAAATTCTTTGAATTTTTGTACTTTTAGAAACTGTCACTGATATGTGATTACATTAATGATCAATACAATGCAGGTACAGATTAAAGCAAAAATGCTACTCTATTCTCTCATCAACATATACTTAACATATTTTATAATATTTTTATTATTTTTCCATATCAGATTTATTATTATCGGCAATAATGTCAAGCAGTTAAAGTTTTAAATAATGATAAAAATTTCTCAGTGATAAAAGATGTATATTTAATATTAAATATCGTCTACATTTCGAAATGAAATATTATTATAAGTTTAAAAATGTGTTTTTACACGTTTACGTTTCTCAATATTTTGTTTATTTCTTTAAAAAACTTTAATTTTTCAATGGGTTTAAGACAAAGTTATAATGCATTTATTTTCTATTTACTATTTATAATTTTTACATATGTCTACTAATTATTTATTAATGATAAGAATCGTATTTTAATTTCCTAAAATTCATGATGTTATACATTATATATATAGATATATATATATATTATAATAATAACTAGACAAGTACAAGCAGACTCATATTTTTTCAAACTATGCACCATAATTTAATGCGCTTTAATAAACATTATAATTTGCAAATTATAGTAATCTTTCATTTCAAACACAATTCAGGTTAATGACCGACTTTTGACAATTTTTATTCAGATTAACTGATAAAAGTTGGGTGTTCCGTTAAAAGAATGCTATAGTTGAATTAATTAGAAATAAATTAATTTGTTTAAATTAAACCAAGATATTGTTCAGAATAAAATAAGTTAAGGCCATCTTTAATTTTCGTTGATCTGCCTCATAATCATGAAATATATTATCAAACCTTTAAATAATTTTACTATAGATCACACCCATAAGTTATTAACAGTAAAAGATAAAATTAAATATATATTGATATCATATAATTAAGTTATTTACTGTTATTCAGTAATATAATTGCTACATTAAATTAACTCACACGGAACGTTAAAGCGATACAGGACGGGAAGATTTATAAACAAGATGTAACCGACATCATCTTCATCCTCATCATATTTCCATTTAAAATATGTATAGAAAGTATTATTAATACGAAATATTAAGGAAGTCTTAGAATTTTGATCAAATGGAAAGAAATCCGTTTCGTTCAATTTATAAATCTTTCTGTCACTTTACGCATTATTTTATGTTCTGTTTTAAACGGTATTTTTTATTATCGTACCTGCCAGATGGGCTCTTAACGAACGTCTATCCCCCTAACCCCCCATTACCATGTAACACAGGCGACAGAGAAGGTGTCCTCACCCTGCTACTCCCTCAAGACTGTCAATCTACGCGTGATCAACCCCTTCAGCGAGGGTGGCACCTTCCGGGTGGTGCTCATCGAGTCCGAGTCGGACCTGCTGCTCACAACCAACTCGGCACTGGTGGGCGGTCTGACCGGAGGACACAAGCCGGCCCCCCTGCCACCGCTTGCGTCACATGCGGCAGCGGCGGGAGGGAAGAAGACGTCGGGCAGTGATGGGGAGAAGGCGGCAGCAGCTGTCTCTGGCCCGGTTCCCGCACCTGTGGGCCCGGGGAATCGACGCGGGAATCAGGGTGAGTTTAGGGTAGGGGATGGCGGGGGTTGTTGCCGCTACAAGCAGCAGGGAGTATAGAGGTCTGAATCGTAGCAGTAGACATGACCAAACTATTAAAATGAATCCGAAAAGTTGTCGGAATGCGGGAGTTCCAACGAACACTATGGAAATAAAAGGAAATCATTATATATTGTATATGAAACTGTGGAAGAATAATTGACTTTATTAATTAAAATATTTCACTCAAGCTAAAAATGTAAACTTTGCAACTAAATTAGCATTATTATTAACAATTAACATTATTAAGTTTTCTTTTTTCCTATATTTTCAGTAAAATCCTCACACATACAACACAACTATCATGTTAAATGTTTTTATCAAACACTATTTATTTCTCAGAGATGTGATATTTTCTTAATTTAAAAAATGTCGTGCTCAAAAATATCATTCTTTGAAGTTGTTTTCTATTTTATAAACTGAACTCACTGTTTTCTATAGAGCTCTCTATTTTATAAGCCTTTCCTGAATTAGTTTACATGAAATTCAGTGACTATCTGTCGTATGTGTGTATGGCAGAGACATCAGCAACCAGAGCTAGGTATAGTGAAACTAGAAAAATAGTTATTTTTTTGTAAAGGAAAAATATTATTTAAACAATATTTAAACTAGTTAGGTATGTTTAGAATAACTGAAAGTCGTTTCCGCAGTCATTTCATCACAAAAACATTCACATTGGATAGTATTTTGCGTGCATTTGATAAAAACTAGGAACATTACAGTAATTGGATATAGAAAAAAACGTATAAACATATATATTTCATTATTATGTACCAAACAAATGTTAATATTGTTTTGTTATAATAGTTTTAAAAATTTGCCAATGATGCTCTTAATACAAGATTACGTACTCGAATAATTGTTTCCGTTTAGAAAAATAATAATGCAAACTCGTTTATCATAAAACAAAATATTTCTTCAAAGTTTCCGATTTAGATGTCTTTATCATTGTAGACATAAAAATAGTATTTTTAAAATATACAGATTATTATCAATATACAAAAAACGTGTATTATAAAATCTTATATAATAATTAACACTTTTTTTGTTTATCAGAGGCTATGATAAATTAGGTTTATATTAGGTTTATTTGTTTATAATATAACATAATTATCAATGTTTTAATATAAATACGTTTAGAGCAACACTTTTTTTCAGTTTTACGAGCGCAATATCTTCGATTAGTGTAATACTACAATATATAAGTTACATACTTTGATAATTGACACTGTTATGAGTAAAGAAATTCTACAAACATAAAGTTTGGTGCAAATTTACATTTAATTTCCACCAAATTATTTCTGCACAATGAGTATAGAGTATTATTTAGTTGAGCGCATAACTATAATCTTATACTCGAACTTAGCAATGCATAGTTGAAAGAATTGAAATTTTGTTTAACTAATATACATCTAGCTTAAAACATTCTTCCCACGAGAAACAGATGGCAATCAGTTGAAATTGAATTGTTTACTGTTTAAGTTTTTGTTTATGACCAGAGCACGTCTCTTACGTAAACTACACATCATAATAAACACAATAAATAACTATTCAGATATTACCATCATTACCATAATATTAGTAATGTATTTTTCTTGTTTTGTTTGTAAAATTCTAATATTAAGACTATTTAGAATGCACCAGTCTCTACCATTCCCCCATCTTTACCATTCCCCCATCTCTACCATTTTTCCATCTCTACCATTCCTCCATCTCTACCATTCCTCCATCTCTACCATTCCTACATCTCTACCATTCCCCCATCTCTACCATTCCTCCATCTCTACCATTCCTCCATCTCTACCATTCCTCCATCTCTACCATTCCCCCATCTCTACCATTCCTCCATCTCTACCATTCCTCCATCTCTACCATTCCTCCATCTCTAC
>JAUZND010005223.1:0-11308 GCA_034780555.1 Coelogynopora nodosa
GATAGAGGAAGTGGGGTTGGGGGTAGGAAGGTGTGATAAGTCATAAGTATAGGGAGATAGGGGAAGTGGGGTTGGAGGTAGGAAGGTGTGATAAGTCATAACCCTAACCCAGGCCAACCAAAATGGTTTTTTAGTCAAGATGACACGAAGAGTACAATTTCAAATTTTCAAAGTGGCGCCAAATTTGAACTAGGTCAAGCGTGACCTTGAAATTCTGGAATTCGTTGCGTCTCATAGTGCGCCGCTCTGAAAAAAAAAATTCAGAAAGATCGGTTGATAGATTGGCTAATAGACGTCTCCCTAACCATAACCCTAACATACTGTTACACACGTTTTTATCTAAATCAGGCATAAACAAATATATGTATATTACTTTGAAATCATTGAGCCAATTCAATATCTGAGTTGTACTTTTTATTGACAACTCTAACTGGGCAATAGTATCATTAAGAATATTCAAATCGATCAAATATAATTTCGTATAGAGATTACATCTACAGGATAGCTAGCCCATATGTGGAGATGGAGGAATTGTTTGAAGGTTTGCTATTAAACTCCATTAAAAAGATGTTGTTCGTTTGTTTACAAACTAACAACATTTCCTGTTTTTAGTACAGTTTTAGACGATTTAAAAACTATCACAACTAAAATCTACTATGCTTTTATATCTGATAATTCGAATCTCCCAGTTTTTAAAAGTTTAATTTTCAACTAAATCAAACGTAAATATTGCATAACAAAATAGTAGAAAGTGGTAAAAAGATCATGTAAAAAATAAAATTAAACTCAATATTTACGTATATAGAAATATAAATACATTTCACATTTTTCTGTTAATATGAAAAGAGGACAGAAAGTTGTTTTAATGACAATCGACCCCCTTGAAAACAACCTCGATAACATTAAACTGCTTTATGTACCGATTTAACAATGTTAACAATAGAGCTCAAGTTCCAAACTTCAGCACGATTAGGCAAAAAATCGTCAATTAAGCAACTTTTTATATTTTGTGGAAACTCTGACGAAGTCTTGACTGGCGGAATATCTTTATTTCAGTCACGTCGACAGCTCAATTGATTAAATTGATGTTTAATAGATGTTTCTTATTATTGCATAAAACTTATTATACAATTTCTTACTAAGCAATTAGTTTGGCCCGAATCAAAGAATTATGAAATAATATGTTGTCGATCATTCACTTAAATATGTTAACTTCTCCGTTATTATAATACATTAATTTTATAAATATCCACAATTATTTCCAATATTGAAATTTTAAAATTATATAATGTTTAGCAAATTAGGAATAAATCAGGGTTTGGAAATGTCAGTGTACCTACAATACCCTTTTTTTAGATGTTAAGAAATAAACAATATAACAACGAGTGTTTAATTGAGCAACTTCTGGTGCTTCTAGGACTATAATATATTGGAGGATGACTTCTGACTGAATTAAAAATATAGATTCAGAATAACTTTTTCGTTGAATTCTAGTACACTTTACATAACTTATTTTCCAGTTATCTTTATCTTCATTATTCGTTATTATTCATTATCTTCAAATCCAAAAGTACAGAGTTGAATTCAAATGAATACATATAATTGTTTATTCTGGAGCTTTCAAAACCTTCAAAACAAAAGTTTACATTTAAGTTTATATTTATCTTGTTGAACAGTTTATACATATAAAGAATCGGCAAGAAAAAACGGAAAAATCGAACGTTGGTACAAAATAGGTGAAGGTGCTTTTACGGGAATTAATATGTAATGAAGGTAAATCACAATTCATCAGAAAGACTGCTAAGTATAAAAATAAAGAATTTGGTGACATAAAAACTACAAAGTATACAATACAATACTACTTTTGATATCTTCTGTTACCAATTTTTAAGTTTCAATAACCGACGAGTTTCTTTATTTCTACAATCATTAAAACAAAGTTTATTAATTTAACTTTTAGCCACATAATACGTTAATTGTGCACATTGCGGAAGTAGTGTATATGTCGCAATGTTTTGCTAAAGTTTTACAATTCATGGTTGAGGATGCGTGGATATCATACAGTGGGACGAGCCGTAACTAAAGGTGCAGACGTAAAACTAAGAAGCTCTATAGAAAGAATTGTAACTAAGGAAGGGGGACTTATAACTCTAAAAAAGGAACTTAAACTAAGTGATTGGCAAGTCAATATGTTTCACTGGTTCGGTTTAATCGTCTTATGCTTAATAAATAAAAATAAGCTTTCGGTTAAATTGAATACGAATATGAATTCAATTAAAACAATTTAAATCGATTATCGATTCAGCGATAATTTCATCCTAAAATTATAAATAACATCTGGTTAAATTTTAACATTTAAGTAATTTATTTTAATAATCATTTTACATACCAAACAATTTTAATATCTACGTTTGAAATGACAAAAGTATTAATTAATTAAACATATTTTGAAGATTCAATATTCGTTGTCAATAATCAAATAAACACTCCCCAGAACAATGAAATTATTCAGATTGTCATAAATACACTTAAATTACCTCCATGACTAGCTAATAGATAATTAATATAAACGCAAAAACGTATCACCCTTCAACAGAGGCGTCAGAACAACGGGACCAGAGGGACTATGGCCCCTAATCGCTAAATTGATTTTGCCATGTGTGTCCTAAATAATTCCTATAATATTAAATAATGAAAACTTCAGACAATCACACCAAATAAATATCTTATTTATGCAATTTTTTCCAATTTAATTATTTGTGAGTGAAAAAACTAATTGTATGCTAAAATAATCTGATTTGTTTATTTTATTTATTAAGATTAAAAGTCTAAAACATAAAACTACTTCATTTGAAACTACTTAATACAAACCGACACAATTTCCAAAATAGAAACCCCATGTTTTTCAACGTAAACGATGAAATATCAAAGAAAAGAAACCTCACATTCTTCAATGTCAACGATGAAAGATCAAAGAAGAGAAACCTCGTGTTCTTCAATGTCAACGATGAAAGATCAAAGAAGAGAAACCTCATGTTCTTGTATTCAATGTTCAATATCATGTTCAACCTCCTAATATTGCTTTTTTTCTCTGATTTTGGCGCAATAGATCTAAAAATGATTGAGAATTATAACGTCTTTCTAAATCAGTTATCAAAATATATCAATCGTTTTCGAATCTATTTTCAGAAACATACAAATACTTATGCTGAGATTTTCTTTAATCGTTTATTTTAAGCTTGACTTTATTTTTATTTATGTTATTAATTTTATTTCATGTTATGACAGTGAACTCAGCAAAAGGATTAGGAAAAGTGGGGCAACATTAAAAGCGCGTTTGTTGCTGACGGGGCACCAAACGGAGAACAAAATGCATAATTTAAAGGATAAATAAAGGAGAGAGTGAATGTAACAACGTATATTATTAAATACCTACTTTTCGCGCGCTACAAGCTGATGAACGACAACTGATATAAAAAATATAATCAAGATTTAATTACTGCGTTAGGCGCCTACAGTATTTCGAAAACATCAACCAACATTGTACATTAATTGAACACTAATTTAAGTGCGTGTATATACAATATTGTAGATATTCTATGTAGTAAATATAATCAAATAAAAACAGATGTTGTATACCTGATGTGGTACCGTAATTCTAAACCACGATGCACCATGGTTGTGCTGAGGCCCTGACGAAATGACACAGCTACATCTTCAATATTACACATTTTTGGGTTGTATTGCGTTCAATACCATTGTTGGCACTTTGATTTGAGAGGGAAATATTTTATATTTTAAACATTGCATTTTTTATTTATTTATCAATATTATATCATTTTAATGTGCAAAATTTTTTAATTTAGATTTTCGCAAGTTTTCGTTTGGTCAATATTTACTCCGTCAGTATTATCGTTTCTTACAAAAAGGAAAAACTATGAAATATATTTTAGTAATTTAATTTGTCTAGGGTGCTGAACAACAATTGGCCTTAATGGAGACATTTGACGAAGATACGGTCAAGTTTATTCGAATGAAAAAACCAAAACTTCAATTCAGACCTACTGCTGAAGGTAAAGCAATGAGTTTTACGACTTAATAATGATTTTAATATATTCAATAACTCTTCAACTATTGAAGACATATCAACAGTAATAACGCCTTACGACTTAATAATGTATGTTATAATTATAATTGATAATATCAGTATTTACGTATGAATATATATATATATATATACTAAATAAATAATGTAAAGTTTAATATACGAATAAAAAAAAACATATAAATAAAGTCAAACACGCTAAATACAACCGTCAAATACAGTACGAAATAGGAAGTATATAAATTAAGATAATATAATGTAATCTGAGTCAAACCAAAATAGTATTCTTTGCCATCTATTTAATTTTAATTCTCAAAAATATCTAAATAACGAAAAAGCTTTATAAATAAGAAATTATTATAAGAAATATTTATTTTTAAATATTTGGAGGATATTTCAATTTTTATTATATTTTATCTCAAAACGAAATATAAAAGATCTCGATATGATACAAAAATTTATGTTTTTATTAAACATATACTGTTTGCTCCAGGACTACAAAGTACACAAAATTAGTGGACATCTTTTACAAATTTTCGAAATTAAATGGTTTTATTGCAATTTCATTTTTCAGCAAAAAAATTCCCTCACATTTTCATTATATAACTTCAATACAACAGATTATATTGAAAACCTTTGCAATAAATAAGATACTAAATAATGTAAAATCTATTCTGGAATAAAAGTTATCCGCAGTCGTATGCTTTCTCCTAATAACAGATAATATAGTATTACAAAAGTTTATATAGATAATAAGTCATCTGTACTCGTCACGTTCACAATTAACATTTAATCATTCTCTGGATAAATAAGCAAGTAGGTCATATTAGCTGTTATAGAAATAGCTTAAATATACATTATCGCAAAAATGTAATCATAGGCTGGTCATTTTGACATTAAGTTTGTCTCTATTAAATATACAATGTTTCGTTCCCAAAAAATGATCTGTTGATGAATCAATGTAAATGAAATAAAAAGTAGGTCAACTGGGTCAAATGGATCAAATACAAATTATCACAGAACTCATTTAATTAAAAAAGTATCATAATATTGTTCGAACATTTTATTAAATAAATCTTACATACGTAGATTAGTAGTAAACATACAGCCCTTCTACCACACTCCTACCCCTATTATCTTTCTTTTTTATGCCTCAACCTTTAATCCACTGTAAATTATATATATTTTTATATTGGATGGATTGTTTACAAAATTCCCTTAGTTTATATTGTAGTTCTATTGTGAAATGATATTTTAAATGTCATGACATGTATGTCATCGGTTTTAAATTGAATGAGTTGTGACAAAAATCTATTTAATGAGATAATATTATTTTCATATTCTTGTGTTTCAAATTATCCGTAATAGTTGACAGCGCATATTCAGATCATTTTGAATGTCTAATAGATCAGATCGTCATTAACTATTTAAGTTATTTACAAAAATGTCTCCATTTTCAAGTTGAAACTCTTAAAATAAAATTTTAAAATTCTCACATCTTTTTTTAATTCCATCATTTCCAATCTATTTAGACAATACGATGCCGCCAAAATTTGTTACCTATATATTAAGATAAACTAAAATTTGTAAATGGATCAACAATATCTTTTTTATAGAAAAATTTTCTATTGAAATGTTATTTTGAAATTGTGTAATTTTGAAAAAAATTGTATTATTTATAGTTTACAAAAAGATACATAATTATAAGAATACATTGTAAAATATGTAACCTAATTAAATCTGTAATAATATTGTTCGATGTTTAGCTGAAGATACTTTCCCTTTCTTTGATTGTTTAGAATTTTACATACGTGCCTTTGGTATATATACCTGTTCACATAATATGTATGTAACATAAAATAATAGTAAGAAAATTTTATATAATACCTACTTAAAAATGGGAAAAGTTGGTAAATGATGGGTGGCGGAGAGGAGAAGGGGTGTACGTTGGAAGAGAAAGTTCTTTACGACTTATGCATATAATGTAATTAAAAATGTTGTTCAATATCTATGCTTATCAATTTAAAAATAATTTGAAGAATATGATTTATTTGGTAGTAAATTATACACTTTCGAAATATTTATTAAATATAAAAGAAAAGTTGCTGCATCCATAATGTCTTAATTTATTATATACGTATAATTTCTGTATAATCTAGAAAGATTTTAAATATTTTAATTTATTTTTTAACCGAAAAATACACAATATTTTAAATTGGAGACATTTTTTTTAAAGATGTTAAATAGATCTGAAAAAATATATTTTGACGTTTACTGACGTTTTTCAGATAATCTATTGGGAAAACAGGCCATTAAAGCAATAAAGAAAATAAACATTATTACAAACCTTCTATATTAAAACCCTTTTATACAGCTTTCTTTTATGTAATAAATTGATTCTTAAGGGAATTTGGAATATTTATTAAAAAACAAATGTTTCAGTTATATATTTTTCAAAACTTAAGAACATTTTTATTTACCTCGGATAAATTATTTTGCTATTATTCATGTAACTAAATAGTTTCTACTAATGTGAAAGTGTGCAATCAATACTGTACTGAAATATTATTGTTTAACATTATTATATCATACAGTTAATAGAGAAATAATCAGATAATAATTTCGAAAATATTCAATTCAAATTTTTTTAATTCAAAACAGTTAATATTATATATTCATGATATATTTAAATGAATCTATGAAATATGTATTTTATAATTTATTTTAAAGTGTGCTTATTTTAAATAAAAGGAATTTTTCATTTCAATTAAAAATTATCCATTCAAAGTTGTTCGAAGTACACAGTATTGTAGATCTGATATATTTATGATTTACAGAAAGTATTTTAAAAAAAACATCGATTGCAATCCCATCACATTATAAATAGACAAAACAGCTTCAATATTTAACTTGATACAACCCAATAATACAAATATGATTAATTGTAACTCAAAAATACCATTTTCCATCAATCAGATTAACTATTTTTTTGATTGAAACAAAATACATGCAACATTTGTATTTACTTCAGAAAGAAAGCAACTCAAAGAAGAGAAGCGTAAAAAGGTTCAGAGCAAGTCGCGTGCATCATACGACTGGTCAGACTTCAAAGAATCTTCCACAGTTCAATTATTGACACCAAAAAGTATTGTTTAAATTGCATATCACGCTGCATTATAAACAAATATTAAATAAGTACATTTATTTGTAATTTTCCCAGATGAGTATAAGTATATATATAACCAGTAGCGAAAATGTCTTCTTGAAAACATATATTCTATATTCATTAAATATATAATGGCGCTGACGAAGCCGCATCATTTGGTTCGTTTTTAGCGGAGGATAAAGAGTTTCGTAATCAAATTTACGTGCAGCATATGTACGGCAATACGTTACCAATATATGTAGTTAATTTAGGTTTGAGCGAGGAAAGCGGGATAGGGACCCTTTATTACTTGAGGCAGATAGAGGAACAGTATACATTACATAGTAATTATTTTCAATATATCTAACACGGGTATGTAGATAGTTTTTAAGGCTTTCCCTAGTCTTCTCTGACGTACAGATATTACAATCCGAGAAGCTCACCTATAAGTCCTTTCTTTGGAGGCGCACTAAAAGGTATTATTATAAAGACCTTTTATATACATAGGCCTACTTTAAACTCGAATATTAATTTACCGCCTGTTTCAATAATTCCCTCTTCTGAGAATTCTAGATCTGCCACTGTGGATTCTTGTTATCATTTTGTTACAGCGATACGTTGTTGTTATTTGGAGAGGTCTCGACTTTCAAAATGTCTCATCGTGTTTCACTTCTAGCTCTTAAATTTGAGATGAAACAAACTTAGAACTCCGCTGCTAACCCTGAAATGTTTATGTATTTACTGTATATATGATTATTTGTAATTTTTTTATATTATTGATTTTACCATTTTAAAACAATAAATAACAATGTTTGCATTATAAAAAAATATATCATTAGGTATTCACTGCTCATCAGTGAACCTAATATCTAAATTAATCGTATGATTCATATAAATATTGCACAATGTACAATATCATTTTAGAGATGATTCGAGTTATTAGGCTCTTTCTATGTAATGCATAATGGAATATATTATAGCATGATAATATGCGATGATTTTCAGAGAGAAAATATTATACAGAGATGTGTTACAATTGTAACTAATCTATCTAATAATAATAATAATCATAGGCATTTTTAAAACCTCTAATAAAATACCTCTTACCAACATGTATATTATGCTCCAGTTTTATTTTTTATTTTTAAGAATACAGCCTAGCACTGCATCGTAATATATTGAATCTGAGAAGATTTGAGAAGCAAATGATAGAAAATAATGCAATTTATAGAATTGCACCCCGAACATAAATGCTTTTACAATTCTAAAACTACGTGATTTTCATATATACATTTCTCGTATTTCATTTATCTTAGTAAAATATGCAAACCTGATATAGACAATGCTCAACTGAAGGAAAAGTATCAATATTATCGTGAAAAGTATTCCACAAGCCTCTTAAACCTGACAAGATAATTATGATAGTATTTGAACTTTGCAATCATGGTTCTTTTCCCAAAAAGGCCTATCTCAAGATAGTCGTTTTCATATTATTCCTTCAGCAAAAAACCGAAAATATAACTATCTTATTATATTAATTACTCTTCCTTTTGCAGAAAAACAGTATATGTAATTCTTTTATTAAACGTAGCCTAATTATCTCCATTCATTATTCTTCATATGTGCAATCTTCTTAATCAGTCATCTAATTCTCAATGTATACTTATTCATGTTCAACATATCTCTCGTTACTTGTATATATATTGTACAGCATGGTTTAAATCACGGTTTTTATTTGACTATTTGTATATCTACACAGGACAACACAGCAGTCCACATCAATTGCAACCGCGATCAAGCTTCGGAGACTTCCGCTCACAAATATCAGACCCGGGCTGTCAAGAACTGCGAAAGAACTCCTTATCCACCCCCCGTATTCTCGTCAAGTCAAAGAGTGATTGCGAGGGACCACTAATGGCCCTGGCAGGAGGGGAACAACAACCCTCATCCAATCTAGCGGTGACAGGAACTGTTCTTCCTACTGTTGCCCTTGGTAACAATAAGACGGCCATTCCACTGCTGATAAGAACAGAACCGTCCTTCGAATCGGGTTCGAGTCCGAACGAGAGTTGTGTTCAGTTTCCGGCAAGTAGTGCTGAGAAGTCTGCAGCTTTGTCCAAGGATGATGTCCAACTGAAGGGTCCTGTGCTGGAGGGATCTGTGGGGACGGAATGGGACCTCTCAAGGGCGCTAAATCACCTGGACATGCTAAACAGGTAAGATGAAGGTGTATTGTGTGTTAGACATCATTTAAAAGTTAGGATTAAAATTGCAATATATATACAAAAACCTATCTACTGCAGGTTCATTTCATTGACGATAATCCATTTTAAACCGATAACTTTTGTTTCAATTTTACATTTTAGTCATGTTAAAACTAATCTAATCTAACTAAACAAAAACAGGAAGCAGTTTTAATCGGTGATTTTCAATAGTTAAAACTGCTCAATATTTTATGGGTGAATTTCGATGTGAATGTAAAAATAAATATATATTCCATCAGTATAAAATGTTTTATAATTATAATTATTACTCAGAGATAAACTCACAAAATAAATTTATTTAATATCGATGCAAACTATCGTTACGTGTGCATTAAAAAGATATAAAGGTATTTATTTTTGCATTTCTTATAAATATGGGTATGAAGAGTAGATAATGTTTTCAATGACACCATGTCAATAAAATTAGAAAATTTTGTTTTTGTAAATATAAATGTTATATGTATTTTAAAATAAATAATTATTATTGAATATATATATATTTGATTTACTCAATTAAAAATAACTGATAGAAGTCAAAGCCATACCTACCATAAAATAACCATAAAAGATATTTTATGTAGAAAACGTTCATGTTTGTATGTTTGCTCATTTTTATATGCAATTGTAATATAATTTAAAATTGCAGCATACAAAAGGGTATAAATTTGGTTACACATAAATTATGAAATGAATTTTAGAAATGAAGGTATACATACATTTTAGAATTACATAATTTACCTGAACGTAGATAAAATCAATTATATTAAATGATTTGATAGATATTTCTCGTATTCTAAACATTCCCGATTCAAATTAATCTTTAAATCGATTTCATTACGGTATTTTTAATCGGTATAATTGAAATGAGTGAATTGTGTTAGAAACATGGAAAAGTAATATTTCAACTTGATTGAGAATCAGCATAACAAGAACTAATATAGGCAGAGTTAATTATAATATAAAAAATTATAATATTTGGAGATTTGTCCAAAATCAAAATATTAATATTTTGTTCGCAAGTATGTTGTGAAATATAAATAAATATTTTAGAAATAGAAATAGAATTAAATATAAATTATTAAAAATAGAAATTGATTAAAATATAAATAAATGAAGAAATATTAATTTGATATTTTTCAAGTAAAGCGAAATTTTTCATTATTATGAAATTTGTTTGGAGGTTAAAAATTATATCATATTTAGTATAACAATAAATGAAAAAGTTTCATCTAATAAAATTTACTAATGTGTAAGAAAATTATATAAATAAAGTTGAAATTCTGAAATTAAAACTTTGAGTAAAAAAACTTTTGCTATTGTGGATTTTAGATTTGGGTTAAGCTAAACTAGCAGTAACTTAACATTATACTTTTCATAAATACAATAGGCCTATTATCTGCAATTTTTTAATTACATAGTAAACTGGAACCCATTATACCAATATTTACACAAACCTTATTTTTATAGTACAGAATATATGATCAATAATAATATAAATATGTGAGTTTTATGCTTTATTTTGATATTGACATTTTATATCAATTACTAATATATAAAGGAACTAATATATCATTCCGCGACTCATTGAAAGGTAAGAGAATTCACTCACTCTCACTCATCTCGCTACAGCAACAACACATTGCAGCAATAAATACATATTCTGTTACACGCAGTCACAGGGGTCACGTCAAAGGGTAACCGCGTCAAAGGGTCACCACGTCAAATGGTCACCAAAAATTATTTTTTAATAATAAATAAAACTGATTCTGATGTCCATCCGTCTAGGGGGACTAA
>JAUZND010005224.1:0-11307 GCA_034780555.1 Coelogynopora nodosa
ATATACTATTCATGTTAATTTTATGCAAATTGTTGTTATGCATTCATTTATTAATATAAATAATTATACATGTTTTTCAAACAGTTTTATTAGTTTTAAAAAAATTGGTGCTGAAATTAAAAATTATATATTGTACATGTTATAAATATTAAAATACGCCAGGTTATATAAAGTTAATGAGGTGTGATTTTTTTCTTCCAATGCAATTTTTTTTTCATTTTGGCCACTGGCAACACTGACTGTTCAATGTGCTTGAAAGTGTATTTCGACTTCATATCCATGGTGTTGCATGTCTCATCTTAGTTTTTTCTTTTGTTTCAGAAAACAATGGCTTATAGTAAAACATAGAAGCACAACATTTCTGAAGGACTGGTTAAGTGTAGAAGAGTTTAAGGATTGGCTCGTATAAAAAATTTATAATGGGTTTTGTAATTTTGCAACTGAGGAAATTAAATTATATAACTGTGTCATCTAATATTTGTCTTTTTTATTAATTAAAAGGTTTACATTTTTAACATGAAATACAACCATGTCATTCATAAAAAACACAAAGCAATTAATTAAAAAAGGAATATTTATTAAAATATTTTAAATAAATATTTCAATAGTTTATACACATGGGTCATTCCATGCCAATTCAATTAAAGTGGTGTGGCACATATATTTAGATTTGCTTCAATTTCCTTTACTGATTAATTATGTAACAAATAAGACATATATTTTTTTCAAAAAAAATATTTTTGAGATATATGCCCATTTGAAATTTTGCCAAAATATGTGACTAAAGTCATTTTTGCAATTTACTTCAGGGTTCATACCTTGTCAGGGTAGTAAGGGTATTGTCAGGGTATTTCAAAATCCTTAAAAATGTCCAGGGATATGGGTGTTTTTTTTTATAATGTCAAAATAAAAATGTCAAGGTAGATTTTATTTTGATATAATTATTTTTTTAATGCATTATATTTAACTTATTATAATGAGAATGACATTTTTTCAAATTTCAAGCAAACATTTAAGTTAACTGTACCTACATAGCCTCTGTTCTACTAAGTTCATTAATAAGAGACCTGCATTTATATTATTTACTCATCCCTTATATTTTTTGTCATATTCACACCTATTTCATAAGTATAACTATGGTATTAGTTTTTAAATATATATTTTTTAAATTTTGAAATGTCAGGTTGTATGTCTGTGAAATTTTGAAATATCAGGATATATGTTAGGGTGAAGATTTTTACAAACTGTTATGAACCCTGTACTTATAAAAAGGTATGTAACCAAGAAATATATTATTTTTCTTTTTTTGTGAAAGAGATTGACTTACCCCCTAAAAACCATTTTAAGATATATTTTACTTTCAAAGAACATATTTATCTGTTATAGAAAGTGATTAGAGTGAACAGAAACATTTGTTGTCATTTAAAAAAAAAATTTGGCCACATTTTGAATTTGCTTCTGATAAACATCTGGTTGTAACATACCTCTATTTTTTCATTTATCAAAACTACATTAGGCAGGGTTCGTACGCTGTCTGGAAAAGTCTGGAATTTTTTAGGTGACCTGGAAAAGTCAGGAAAATGGGACAATGTTGATAAAGTATTTTTAAAAATGTTTTTTTGAATGCCGTGATCTAGTAGAAAAAAGTGTTCATGTTTTCCAAATATGTCAGGAAGTAATTGTGGCCCAAGTGTCTTTGAGTATACTATATATGTTCTGTAAAAACACATGATTTAAGCATACTTTAATATCTGTAAGCTTTGTCTGAGATGCCAGGAAATGCATTCTAAAGTCTAAAATCCAAAAAAAAATTCTCACGAGCTTGGTTTTATAGCCTCGCTCCGCAGGCCGCTAGCCATGAAAGTTTTGGGTGGTTTTCCAGGTTTTTGAAACCCTGCTAATCACATGCCTGTTAAATGCATTCTAAGTTTCAAAATGGGGAAAATTTCGGGTGAATTTAGAGGCTTGGCTGTTCGTCTCGCCATAAGGGGTGGTGGATAATGAGGCATATGTCCCAGTTTCTTATTCTACTAGGGTGGCAGGTCTGGAAATGAGTTATGTATTAAATTTGTGTTAAAAAATAAAGTGAATATACACATACAGCCCATAATGCTTTTATAGTAGCTCTTTTGCATTTAGAAAGTATATCATCTGACTATCTCTGATAAAGTATAGGTACATGTGTATGTACAATGATTCCAAAAAGTGTTAATGTATACATATAATTATATAGGTATGCAGGCATTCAACTATGATAAATGAAATGTGTTTTCATTGAGCTGCCTTTGGAATATGAATTAATTTAGGAGCAGTGAGGAATGCAAAGGAAAATTATTTGAGTGTAATACAGGGTGAGTAAAAAAAGGTATACACTTACTATGTACTTCTATTTTTAGCTAAAATTTTTATATTTAGCTCAACAGATTTATATAATTAACTTTCTATAATAAACTTTTGGAAATTCTATTTTGGATAATCGTTAAATAAAAATAGTAAAGTGTATGCCTCTTTTTGACTCACTCTGTACATTTTATTTTAACCATTTAGTATAATGCTATCTATGCAGTAACAAAGAGTCACTATATGTGTACAAATAAAACTTGCAATCACAATAACAATGTTTTGCCAGTTATTCTGGAGTGTACACTATATTATATACTGAAGTTGTGTGTTATATAAAGGGTCTTATAAAAGTGTATGCTATAACCAGTGTATAATGATGCAACTTAACATCTAAATTGTGCCTGGTCATTGAAATGTGTACTTACTATCTGAATGTGTCTTATATCCAGGGGGCCTTATAATGTGATTATACTGTAGGAAAAATACTGAATGTGTTAGTTTGACAAGTGATGGTGGGCTATCACTAATTGTGAATATACTCTTGAAATATTATGTATAATATATTGTTACCATGCTTATTTTAAGTAATTTAAATACACAGTCCTATCTATTTCTATTTTTCAAACTGGTTTTATACGATTGAATACATTTTCTAGTTTCAATATATTTATATATAAAGATTAATAGCTTTTCTTTGTGATATTACTTTAGCATAATGGAGTATCTACAGCACATTTTCGATATGTTTCACGATCACTTAGAAATGAGATCGTTTTCTAGTATTAACAAACGGTTTCAAAAGTCTATATTTGATAGCTTCTTACTTTAAATAATATGGTGAAGAATGGTATTATGCAGGCTGTTTCTTGATCGTCAAAATAGTACAGACTAATCGAATTAACATTAAATGACAATTTTTATAATAAATAGTTATATGCTAACTTGGCCTTGTAAACAAACTTGCAAAACATTCAGTTTTTAATACATTTTATATTTGAATGGTTAAAGGATTGTTCTTATTCTATATTGAAATTTTATATCAATATATTAATTCTATATTTTCAGTTAAAAGCATTTAATGGCTAGTGGAGACATAAGTAAGTTGTTCAATATCTCATTACCATTATGTGACAGTATGTAATTTGTGTTTTATTAAATCTACTTTCAGTGGCTCAAGTAGATACAAATAGTGGTGAGCCACCCATGAAGACTCGCCGTGGAGAAGGACCTGCTGTAGAGTTAAGATTTTTAATTCCGAGCAAGGTAGAGATTGCAATAATCTTCAAATTGAACTTCATTTTTATAACGTTTACGTTTTTTGTGTTGTAGGCTGCTGGAGTGATTATTGGAAAGGGCGGTGAAAATATTAAGAAAGTACGGGAAGAGGTAGGTCTGCTTTTTTATAGTGATTTCTAGTTTTAATACTCTAAAATATCATGCTACGTTACATTTATTTTGGGTAATGTAATTTATAACACAGTGGCAATAACTGTATTTATTAGTTAGAAAACAATCTCAATTAGTTTTAATGTGACAATTTATATGTCTTGTGAAATTGATCAATTCTCACTTTATCTCTTGTTATAGAAATGATATATACTATAGCCATTTTATAATATTAATAAATGTTAAAATAATATTTGAAAAGAATGTTTAAACTTATTAAGTTTTTGATATTTACTCATTAGTTTAGCATTATTTAAGTATATTTAGTTGAGTGCTGAAGGTTTGTTTTAGTGTCAGCATAGGGGCAGCTGCGTGCTAACTTTTGTTAAAGTAATATGTCGTCGTGATTTCCGTTTCAAACGATTAATTGTAAACAGTCAATTATAATCATTTTGCTTGAAAAAAAAATCGTATAATTAGAATAGGAATAGAATATCTTCTGGAGTCTAATGAGTTATGGTCTTTTGTCTCTTCCATGTCCCGCCCGTCCCATTTCCGTCCCGTCCCGGCCCGCCCCGCCCTCTCCAACGTCACCCATGGGCCCCAAAACACGACCGGCATTCTTCTCGCTTATTCACTTGTACTTATCTTACATTTTTAAAATAATTTTTTCACATTTTTACTAAATTTCTTGAATTTGTCAATTCTACTCATTTTATTTTTTTCATATCTCTTTATCTGTTTTTTCATTATTCGTTAATTTTTTTCATAATTTTCAATTTATTTTTTTCGTTTTATTTTTTTCTCTTTGTTCCTTTATTTTTTCGTTTTTTTTTGTCTTTTTTCCCTTTCGCCAAAACCCGGTCCTGTTCCCTGTAACAGTTTTCAGCGAAAGTCAATATTCCCGACAGCAATGGCCCAGAACGGTAATCCACCCACTTTTATCCCTCCCCCTCTACTTTGATTTCAATCCACATTTATTGCCACTTACTAACAACTATATTCATTAGCCACCCCATTGTTTCTTAATTTTTTATTAATTAATGTTTCCGTCGTTTATGATAAGATTTCTAACGTCTCCCTTCGTAATAGTAATTAAATTGAATTTGTAAATATCCTTTAATTTGTTTACTCGTTTTGTTGCAAGGTTTTATGGGTTACCTATCGTAATGGTTAATTCTGTATGTGTTATAATCTATTTAATTTTTGATGTTCATTCTTTTTTAATATAGTTTTTTCTTTTTATGCTTATTCTACTTTTAATTTATTTATTATTAAGAGTTCTACACCTCGAGGGTGATTTGGGATCGCTCGTCGAAATTCTTGCAGAAACACTACCCCGTGTTGAGGTATGTTTATACTTGTAATTTTATATTAGACCAGACCATGCTTTATGTAACTAATATATATTGAAAGCTTTTATGTTTAGTGTTTCAAAACTAACTGTTTCTGTGAATGATGCAATTATATAAATATTAACATTTCGAGTTAATTATGGATTTTAAAATAAATTATAGTTGAGATGTCTTGAGGCTATCTGTCCATATTACATTCTTGTTAATGATAGAGTGGGGCCCTTCTACATTATTCTATTTTTATATATAGAACGTTTTCATGAATCTCATGTTTCCTTTATAATATTATTATAGTTATCGAACCAATTGATTGCATACATTTTTTACAAACTATTTAGTTTTACACTTCGTGTTAAGCAATAGTATTAATATTGTATTGACGAAGTACAGTAATTACGTTTGGTTGAAATAAGTCTCCGATAGTTTTACTGTCTGGATTATGTTATCTGTGTTTACTATTGTGAATTATAACATATTATGATGGTTGGAAGTTACAGTCTATAATTATTGATTTGTCTATTGCAGGATTGTTCTACATCTCGAGGAATGGACTATATTGAAGGCAGCATTGATATCCGAATTTTGGTTCATGAAAGTCAAGCTGGTTGTATTATCGGTCGTTCTGGATACAAAATTAAAGAGCTTAGAGAGGTATTTAAAGCTGGACTCATTTTGTTAGTGGTCGTTGAAGGTTGAATGTACACTTTACATTAATTATTATGTACCATTGAATTTGATAATCTAAAGCAGGCTCCATAATATTTTTGATTAATTTTATATTACATATCCTTTTATGTATAGGTGTACATCAAGTTGTGACATAAAACGAATATTTCCGTTTTTGTTTTGTCATTAGTGAAATTAGTACTATCGGTATATTTTAGTGATGTCATTGATATAAGTAACGTTGTTAGTAGTATTTAGTATTTTCCAGATTTACATATATCTTAATTCAATACAATTGTTTTGTTTATATACAATGTTTTAACATTAAAAATTTGTTTGTTTGATTAATAGTAAATGAGTGAGTTGGTATCTTGAAGTCAGCTTTTAATAATTTTATTGTAGAAGCACTAATTTTAGATGTATTCTTATTGCTACGTGTTTATGATTTATAAACAACACATAACTAAGTTAATAAGTGTTACTTATGTTTACCCTTATTCAGCAATGTACACTGAAAACACTAAAAGTGTACCAAATGCGATGTCCCAACTCGACTGACCGAGTTATCCAACTGGTTGGCGATCTTACCCAAGTTCTGGCGTGCCTGCAAACAGTTGTTACTTTACTGGAGGTACTTTCTGATTTATATGTTAATTTGACTCATATTAATTTTGCTCATGGAAATTTAGGGTAAAAATCAACGGAATTATGCATAACATCCTATTTTAATTTATAGTTTCATAATACCATCTGTTTATTTTATGAACAGTATACTATTTTATTTATGTGGTTCATATACGATTATCAACTTAAAATATATTGACTTACCTCATCCAATATAACTTTAAAATCTATAGTAGCTATAGTTAACAGTGCTTATGTAACCTACGATTTAATCGTGTTACTTTAAGTTCATTGTACGATTAACAGTTAATCAAATTGCATATTATTATAGATTTCTCAAAGATCGGAGTAGCATTTTTTTCTTCCTGTTTTTATAAATTAACTCATTTAAATATTTATGTATTCACTCTACTAATGAAAAACAACCACGACATAATTATTTTATTATGCTTAAAATAGGGTTCGACTTCGTATTGCCTTAAAAAACAAGAAAAGTCCTAATTTAGAAAATGTAGTACAATTTCTCGAAATTTATAATGTTTATAAATCTTTTATTCTTCAATTTTTAGTTGGTGTTTGAATAAGTTAGATGGTCCAATCACTGGAGTATGACTTTATACTGTTAAAATTGACTTTAAACTAACTTTCTGTGCCTGTTTATATCGTTAAAAGAATTAAATAGGTACCATGGTGTTACGTTTTAAAAATAAGTTTAAACGTTTTCATGTTTTCTGTGGATTTAAAAAAATCTACTAAAATCGTAGTTTTATAATTGAGTCTACATGCTGAGTATACGAGCCTGAGTGATGATCTTGATGAATAAGACGGAAGGAATTGATGATGTCCCTCCTCATTCATCCAACAGAGTGCGCCTCCGAAGGGACCACGACAGGACTACGACGCCCGCCACTTCGACGAGAGTCAGAGCTCCGCCTACGGTGGTTTCTCTTCGTTGCCCACCGGCGGGGGACACATGGGCGGCCAGGGTGGGATGCCGGGCGGTGTGTCACCCATGATGAACCCAGGGATGATGGGGCAGGGCGCCTCACCTCGTACCGGGGGGATGTTGGGAGGACCACGAGGGGACGTGCCAATGGTGCCGGGCATGATCAGAGGGTGAGACTGAGTTGACACGTGCATCGTCTCTGAGATCAGAATAATCGTAGAGAATGTGTATTTATTGCTTAGAAATTAAATGTGATTGTGATGGCAAATTATAAGTTATATATTTTGACTGCATTAAAATGGGTAAAAATTCAAATGTAACATATTCATAATATACTTCGATTATATCCAAGGCCATCCATTAACCGATAGCATAGCAGCGGATTTATAATTTTTTACCACAATCACAAATAAATATTAAAATGATAATTCTAATACAATAATTTGGTTATTATGAAACTTGAAAAATTTGTTCTCAAAAATTCTAAAGTGGAAACTTTGTATGGACATAGGAACCCTGAGTTTTAAAAATTCTTTTTGTCGAAAGAGATATTTTTTTATTAGGATAGTAGGTGATCAATAATTTCAATTCCTCAACACCACAGTCAAAAGTTCTCAAATCGATAGCGAAATAAGAAAAATTGTTTTATAACATTCATATATATTATTTAAAGGGGAAACTATTCAGGATCAAACTCAAGAAATGTCAATCAAAAGGAATGTATTATAACTGTTCCAAATTCTTATTTAACATCATAGCCAGTCTTGACTTAGGTGCAACTATGGTGTGATTATCAATATACATAGTGTGATACTCATGATGGTTGCATTGTCACTTACTTTGTATGTGCTACAATCGGCCTCTTTCAGCGGGATGCCAGTTGGCAATCGACCACAGATGGGCATGATGGGTGGGCCCGGTGGTGGACAGATGCAGGGGGGATTTGCCTCACCTTCCGGAGAGATCATTTCAACCCAGGTCTCCATCCCTGACAATGTAAGCACTAGTTATATGTATTCGACTCTCTTTCTGTACTGTTTTGTACCACATTTTGATATATGATTAGCTAAGGGTTGTTGTTTCAAGATAACAAATATAAAGTCAGAATTAAAGCTATAACTTATTATGGCTGACTACATTTTCTTGTGCATTTATTTTTTACCATTAAAGCAAAAACATGCAATAGCTAAGTTTCTATTCCAATGATTATTTAAATAAAATAGTAACATGGCTGAAAACGTTTTGAATATTTATATATATATTTATAATTGTTAAAATATTAAGATTAAAAATTTATTTTGTTTGAGTAATCGATTGTTCATTATACCGTTGTACCAAAGAACGCTATGGTGCCAAATACCTAGAATTCTATTTGCCGCAAATTAATTTAGAGTAAATAATTATACAATATAAAAGATAGATACATGTTCGTAATATATTAAGCCAAAAAAATATTTAAACGAACATTTATTTATTTGAAAAATGTTTCAAACTCATCCGGAGAGGAGACCAATTTTTTTAATTACCATTTTAAAGCGTGTATTAACGTTTGAATTACGTGTTATATATTATGTTGTATATTGTTTGACAAGTTAAACATATTCAAACATTCTGAAGGGCTTGTTTCTTGGGTTTGAGTTATTCCTATCTATTGTCTTGTTCCGTTTTTAATCTGAGGTTCTTCTTCTTGATAAAATATGGTTGGAAAATTGAATGTAGTAATATTGTTATTTATGACCCAAATTGTCAATACTAATATAATCATGTTTACTACCAACAATCAAGGTTCCATTTTAAGGGTTTTGAAAATTGTATTTTTCAAAAAATTATAAAACTAGTATTTGAAAATTTTAATGACATTTTCAGTACCTTCATGGCACTTTCGACTTCCTTATATTTTCATACATTGTGAATAAGAACCTTATGATGTAATATACTACTATAAAAGACTACTCATCAAAAAATGAATACTATCAAAAATCTATATTTTAGCTATTTTCTCCATTATTGTCATTTCTCTGTTTTAGCTCATTGGTTCTATAATGGGCAAAGGAGGTGTACGCATTAAGCAAATCCGCGCTGAATCCGGAGCAGATATCAGAATTAATAAATCTGAGCCAGGAATGGATGATAGAATTATCACAATTACCGGAACTCAGGATCAAATTCAAAACGCCCAATATCTCCTTCAAATGTGGTAAGCTGGCAATGTCATCCACGGTACACCGTTCTTGACTCTTTATTGCAGAATTATTCATTGCGACGTCATTATTAATGTTTAGGTTGTTGATATTTTTGACCCTTGTATATTTTTATATATATTATTTGAAACAAAACATTATCCACGCAAATCTTGCTGTGTTATGCCAACATTGTATGTTGAATTGAAGTACATTTTCACAGATATGTACGAATTAGTATTGTTAAGGAAATATATAACTATGTCAATATAAACGGCATATTTCTGCAATAATGAAATGGACTTGTTTTTTATTTGTTTTATTATTTGACTTTCCTTTGTGACGCAGCTGAAGTCTAATAAAGTTTAGTAAGGGACTTGTCACATCAACCCACGCTGCTGAGAAGTAAACAGTGAATCCAGTGGATTAAGGTTGTAATCTTTTTTTGTTTTGGTTAAATACCAATAACGACCGTAATGCAACTCATCTACGATAGTTGCTCTTGAAATAGTGTAACACTCCCTCCCGCCTCTATACATTGGACTTAATAAGTTCATATTGCTCTCGGTTCACATTGCTAAGTTAAAACGCTCATTCCATTAACATTGTCATCCTTGAAAGCAGCCTATAAAATGCATTAGTATGTTGATAACATGCGTTGATAACATACCGGTGATGTATACTCTATTTCATTTTTTTTCGTAGACGCTTCATATGTACTATACATAAAATATCAATAAAGTGTATAGCTCAATTATAGGAAAATATTACTTTATATTTGTAAAATGAAGAGTACGGATTAGCGGGGGAATTAACATGAACACGGATATGCCGGAGTTCGGATTAGATGATTCCAGTTTGCATTATGTGATGGGGAAACAATTCAGTTTATGTATGTAATAGCCGACAGTCCGGATAATGCGATTCCGGAGTAGACTAGAACATAATATACCAACTTGTTTTTAGAGAAGATGTACGATCATGTTTATTAATTATTTTTTTAACAGCCTATTAAACAAAGTTGTTAGTACGAAAGTTTTTCTTAGTATTGCATTATTATTTCTTTTGTCTCCTTTATCATTTCAGTGTGAAGAAATATTCAGGTCAATATTAGTCTGGTTTCGCCGAGAAAGTGATTCACCCCTGCGCTGCGCTTTATGTATAGGCTACCCCAGAAGCACACCCACTTGACCCGTTTTACATCATTGTCATAACTGTCCTCAAATATTATCATTCTACTCCTACTGACGTACAGTTGAAAATATTATCTAGTTTGACAGGTTATACTTCTGTTATGTTGATTTGTTATCACTTATATCAGTCACTCATTATTAATAAATGTCAGTTGCATACTCTTCTTGTTTTATTTAGTTATGATAAACAATTACGATATTATTAGGTTCATTTCGTATTGTAATTTTTAATATGAAGATTAATTAAAAAAGTCATTTTTATAATTGTTTTGACTTAGAGGTGGATCGTAATTATATTAAGTACTTTTATAATTTTGTAAACTAAGTTTGGTTCCCATCGAATTTGCTGAATTCGAGTATACTACTATTTGGTTATTTATATCCGATCGGCTTTTTTGAAAAGAAAGAATGTTTAATTTGCCTTACCATGTATTTAGAATGTAATATTTTTTCAACGTTGGTTTCAATTTGAAGGAAATTAAACATTCCGTAGGGTATATAACATACTGACGTAAGTCGATTTTTATCAATGTTCAGGAGACGTTTTAAGATTGGAACCATTTTCGAAATCTTACATTAAGCTCGCAAAAAAATATAATCGAACCACAATGTTT
>JAUZND010005225.1:0-11307 GCA_034780555.1 Coelogynopora nodosa
TAGATAAAAGTATTTTAGCCACTGAGTAAAAAAATCAGGGTCATACGTGTTATAGTTCAATCAAAAACTTAATTTATCTGAGAAAAAAATGGGCATACCTGACCTCCACCCCCCCCTACCCACCTCCACGTACGAAGGGTTACATAGTATATTAAACATAGCCAGACATGTCTCATATTGCAGATTTGTCGATGTCAAAACCAGTGAAGACTCTGATGAAGCTCTGAAACGCAGTGGGAGATGTATCCATGGTAACAATGTATGCATCAGTCAAGCCACATCGAAGGCGCACCAAAGTGGCTGCACGTTACCAGAGCCGGTGAAGGCGACACCAGAAGCTGACAAGTGGCCAGATCGTTGTGCCGTCAAAGGTGGGACCTCCTTCCTCCTTCGTTACAATTACGTACGTGTGTGCGTTGCGGTGTATACATCGATATTGGAAGGAGGGACATATCTAGTTAAAATTTTAAAAGTGTTTTACCTGTCGTTGACATATAATATTTAATCGACCGATAGTAATCATTCCGTCTCTATGAGGTTGGCAGAAGTTATGAGTTTCTCCGTTTGCTAAGAATTGACCACTTGGCCAATATGTGGGCCGAAGTAACAAAATATTAGATTTTATTGTTAGTTTACAATAGTGTTCACTTATATTTATTATATCTTTTGTAACTCTTCATAAAGAAGAAACGTAACTGGCTCTCAACAAGGAGAGCGCCCTCTGTCTGGTGAATAGATGCTTCTTAAAAATCAATAATTTAAAAAACTTGTTATAAGTTTGTTTATCCAATTTTGTACTAGTTTTTCAATTAGTATTGTCAGACTATTATATTTTAAATAAAACTGTCTTTTCAGTCTCTAATCATATTTTATATAGTGGAATTATTGTTGTTGCTGTCCGATGTACAATATTGTTAATTTTATTTTTTAAGGATTTATAAAATATTATTTAATTTTATCATAATTAATCTATTAAACTGATTTGAAGAAGAAAACCAGATCTAAAAAAAATTTCTTTGTAACTAAGTAAAAAACAGAATAGTTTTAACAAATTAATAATTGTACCTGAAAACCTAGTTCAATAGTTGCTCATACACAAAGAAAGGAATTGCCTCTTCAGATCCCAGTTTCAAGTTCCCGTTCTACTCCATTCTTGTGTCGTCACTGCCCCTCACAACTAGTCGCCAAGACATCCTCGAATTATTCTCCAAATGCGGCGAGATTTTCGGATTATACTTTCGGTGCCGGGAACAGGTGTAAGTTGTTAGTGGTGATTTGAGGTTCACTGTTACCATGGCTCACTGTTACCATGGCTCACTGTTACCATGGCTCACTGTGCTCTAATTGCTTCATTCGCGTTCGGCTAAAATTTTATATATTTTTAACATTTATTTTGGATATTTTTTCCCCCAAGATTCAGTAAATTCATTGTTTTAAAGTAGTAGTTTTCCCCTTTTTAAGTCATCGAATGTTTAATTTCTGATGAAAACTCATTGAATTAATATACTTGAGAGTTCAGAAAATTGAAAACCACGAAAAGTCAACGAATTTTTATTATATTGCATTAATTATGACCAATTTAATGTATTTTATTTTAAATCTGTTTTTGTGAGGTCATTTAAGGAAACTATATTATATTATTAAAGATTAAAAAGTGTTACATAATATGTATGAAATTTGTCCTAAATTTTCCCATTTAAATAATTGTTGCTATGCAAACTTTTAAAACTATTTTCATGGAGAATGTCAATTTTTTCAAGAAATATTCTATATGAAGACTTGAACCCTGTATTTATAGTAAGTTTCTGTCGGACGATTGAAATATTGTTGATGACGAAAAATGGGGACAATTATGTGTTTTATACTTCCTCGCAAAAGTATTTTTTTAGTCAATTATTGATATGGTATTGTATACAATTAAAATAGGTCAACATTGATATTAAAAGCATGGCAACCCAGTACTGCTGTCAACGTTATTTGGTAAGATTACAAATTAAAATTTTCAATGTGGCGCCACATTTTAAGTAGGTCAAGTGTGACCTTGAGATTCTGGAATTCGTTTCGTCTTATAGTGCGACGCTCTCATATTAAATAATTTCATCAAGATCGGTTGAGTACAACGTGTCATGACAACCCACGTGTCATGACTTCTATCCAATCAGATTTGTGGACTTCACTAGTCTGGATGCGGTGAAAAAGGCACTGGAACTTCAAGGCCCAGACTGCGTCATCAGAGGCGCGAAAGTGGCCATCAGCCTTGCTCGATCCACTCTCACGAAGCTGAGGGTTCTAGGTGAGAAGTTTTACTATTTAAACGTGTCATCTGATGTATTCATAGACTTTAAATATATCACTAGACGGAATCTTAATGCATAAGGAAAGAGAATTATAATATTGTCTTTTCAAAAATGAATATTATAAAAATCAATATTTAATAGTGATTTTAAATGAAAGAATTAAGGTTGAAACTTGTACTTTAGCTTTTAGTGGAAAATGTATCAATTACAATTTTCTTTCCCTTCTAGAATCTCATTGGTCAGCTTACTGCATTCTAATTGAATGAGTGTCATACGTGATAAGTGATAGTGTCATTTCACTTTTCACTAACGCATAGCACGTTTAGCTATTATTCCAATGTCTTGGTAGTATTTTATGTCGAATTCAATGGTAGGTAGTGTAAATATTGTTTTAAGATTTTCGGAGGTACACTTGACTACGGATATATGATTCATTATATTTTACTTGGTTTATAAAGTCAGACATAGATTTGAAGGTTATTTTACCACCAAATTCAATAGTTATACTGGTAAATATGAGTTATTACACATGTATGGGTGTCAAGGCGATTTAAGAACCGGAACACGCTTTTTTGCTGACCTGAGCCAAAATATAAACATTAGATATGCAGTGCTACGGCTATTATAAGCATGCTTAAATACTTGAAATCGACGAAAGAATCAATACTACGCACATTGCGTTGAAAAAATTAACCAATCAGCGCACGTATAGAGTTTGTTGGCAAAAGGAAATCATCTATGGTTCTGCGTCGTCTTTTCAAATTACTATTGATTTTACTAATATGATAAATGTAGCATAACAATCATTTCTATGTTCATTTATTGTATAAGGTTCACAAGTGATAATCTGACTAGTGGTCTGTTGTTTAATGTTCACGACAATTAAACGTTTCAGATTTGGAAGAATTTTTCGACAGACGGTACTTCATTGCATTTCAAAGCATTGAAAAATGAAGGATACGCTGATTGATTTATTAGTCGAGTATGGTTGATGTATATAAGGGGTTAAATTATGGCAACGACGATTCAAAATTTGCAATACCTTATCTTTAAAATTCATTTTTATTAAAACAATGCGCCACTTATTAAATAATTTATCTATACATAAAGATTACAGTGAGGATATGTTTTTTGTTATTAAATTATGCTGTAAAATACTAAAATGAAATGTATGACGCCGAAACTAACTGTCCCTATAACTAACTTTCTGTATTGTAATATTTTCTCTGTGGTATTTCCTCATTATCTTTAATCTTCAAAATTCGACATAATTTATTGTAAATTAAAATTGCTTAGGCTGTACAACAATATAAGTAATTACTAAAACTATGTTCTCAAACATCAAGTTTGAAATTTTATTATAGCGTATATTTATGTCAAGAAAAACTTCATATTTTCAGTAAAATGTTATGGACTACTAGTTGTAAAAGGAGTAGTATGTTAAATTACACATCACAAATTTTTATAGTATATTTTATTTTGTTTGCCCTTTTAAAACCTTTAATTTTGTGATATTATTGTATATATTATTTGGAAGAGCTAGGTTTATTGTCTGATTTATAAATATATATATTTAATTATGTAGGTAAAATACGTACATACACATATTTTAAACATATCAGTCAACAAGACTGTTGATAAACGTACTAAATTGATTACTTAGTACGAAAGATACTGGATGATGACATTATTTAATATCTTTGCTTTTATATTATTTATATATTTAATCTCTTTCCAGAGACAAATCATTTAGAGCGCCTTTTTGGTACTAAATGAATGACATCATATTTAAAAAATAACTTTGTCTGTATTTCCGTCATGGTTTTACAATAGCACATGCTACCTACCATACAGAAAATAAAATAATAGAGGTATTACGCCTTATATGTATAATAAATATATCATGCGGCAATTATATATTGAAATTATTTTTTATACATTGCTAAATTTCTTGAAACAAAAAACTGTAAAATTTCTACTGATGTCATAACAATATTATTATCCGAAACAAACGAAATTTCTCCAGCTAGTGTTGTAAAGCGATCGAAAGCATCAACATGACGAAAATCCACTTAGCTGATTTATTTAAGTCACCTCTTTTTGACCTGAAGTGAATACTTTAAATCAATTCTATCGTCAAAAAAGTAAAATTATTTATAAACCAAAATAGCAATGCAACTGTTATTGCTGAGCGAGACTATATACGATACAAAATGCAAACACAATATGAAAAAAAACATTTTATTGAAATGAATGACCCAAGAAAAAATACAACATATGAAATAGATAAATAAAGAATATACATTCATAAAAACATCACGATTAAAGTCAAATGCTGCATGTTTTGCATGTTCGAATAAACGTTATACAAATACAAATATCAATATAATTTAGCCATGCACTAGATGTGCAATAATGCAGCGCTAATGCCAAACTTTAAATGGTAAGATTATACAACTGAGAAAAATATACAACGAAAATAGAACTACGATACACACACCATTATAGACAACGAGATCGGAACACAACAGATATAATACAACTAATGAAAATAATTCACCAAGATACTTTGTACAAATATGAACTACAGTGATAGTATAATAGGCACCAACAAGTACCAAAACCATCGACACAAATGGCATTTGATTCCAAAATTCAAACTGTCCGCGTAAGCCATACAAAGACTGGCCAACAGTGTTGAAGGGCATTTACAAGCTTAGCAATAATTTACAGAGATATTTGAAAAGGATACCTTACATCCAACTGAATCTTATTATGATATAACATTTTAATGCAAACAATGTACGGAGTAATCAATGGAAAAACATTAATATCAAAGAAAATGCCAATAAATCCTGAAATTAATAATACAGATCTCGAGGGTCGCTTCCTAATGATTGAATAAATAAAAACATTAGACACAAATATTTGGTAAAAACAGTAATCTGTACTTCGTGACAATATTTAAAATAAATATACAAGAGTTACAAAGAATAGAACCAGAAAATGTTGTTACGACAAACGTTTCTGTGAAAATGTTAATGTGGACCCACGACTAAGTTTATGTTATTGACATCGTTGGTCAAAATGGTTTACTACCAAAATTATTTTAACACAGTTATATCCACATTGAGTTCTATTGCACTTTTCCTGTTTGCTAAAAAACAGGTTACTTTATCCAATGATCAATCGTGAATCCCTCGGAAATGTTAAAGTTGGAGAAGTAAGCGGGAATTAAGAAGCATTAAGTAGCTTAGAAGTAAATTACACAATTGTCGGTGCATCGAAATATCGTACCGTATAAAACGAATTTTTCAGTAGAACGATAATCATCGATTTGAAAAGCGTAAAAACAATATTAAAATTATTACAAGGTGAATATGATATTCTAAAATATACATGCAAATTGGTTATGCACCACATTCATTATATTATATTATTCTATAATCGTTCTAGTGAAAAATGCATTTTATAAGACACTACACGTTTTCTACCCATCAATGAAATAATATCTTCCATAAAGTCTAGTCCTTATCACCAGTGTCGTCTTTTTTAATAGTTTGCCTGCTAGTGATGCGTGTCCGTATAGGCGGCACTCGGATACCCCCCAGCAGAGGCCAGAATGGAGCCCAGGTCGGTGTAGTCCGTCGGTCCCGTGGTGGCAGTCTGCCCACCCCCCGACATCATGGAGCGCATCATGTCCCCGAAGTCTACGCCCTCCCCCTCCACCACCCCACCGGCATGGGCCCCCCCGGACAGGTAGGCGGCCCACTGGGAGGAGCTGGTGTGCCCGCCCCCTCCCCCCCCACCGGGCACTGTGGGCTGATATTGGGGGGTGACGGAGGGGTAGCCAGGGTAGCTGGGGGAGGCACGTGAGTAGAGCTGGGAGTAGGTGTTGCCTTCTGTGCCACTACCGCCTGCGTGGAATTCAATAAATACTCGGTTTGATTCAGCAAGCTTCAGATAGTATGCGTTCCTTATAGGGTACATTTATTATATAAAGGGTGTCGTCAATGCTTTAAATATCGTTTTTTGGGACTAAAAAGTTGCAAATTTATAACACTCTTCATTAAAAGAAATCCATTAAACAGAATGAGTATTTTTTGACTATATAGAATTTAAATTGTTTTATACGAATTCTGTAAATTCTAGTTTGTAAGGTTCTCAGTTTTAATTCTATTAGAGCAAGATTCAAATCAATTATTTAATTCTAATATTTATGTTACAATTATGAACAACTTATTGAGCACGCGCAAGTTTAATTAATACTTATATAATTTATGTTAGAATAAAAAAGTCACTAAGCGAAGTATGTTGTTCTTCGAGTAAATTGAATAACATTCGTTAATTAAAAGAAACTATAGAGTTATGACCGTGACATTCATTAGTATAG
The DNA here is from genome assembly GCA_034780555.1 of Coelogynopora nodosa. Taxonomy (NCBI): domain Eukaryota; kingdom Metazoa; phylum Platyhelminthes; order Proseriata; family Coelogynoporidae; genus Coelogynopora; species Coelogynopora nodosa. Next base: position 6,691 of record JAUZND010005225.1, read on the forward strand.
GCCTACTACAACACAACGCAATTATCGGCAAAAGAACCGACTTTGGACTGCCCCTCCAGTCACAATGCCTGAATAAACATCGACTGCAACAAGACTCACCGGCAGGATGATAGGCTGGCCAGCCCTGCCCCCCAACAGGACTGATGGTGGAGGTGCCAGACGACCCCCCTCCGACGGTGGGATAGCTGGTATTGGAGGTGGCCCCCCCGCCCGGCATGTAGCGGATGGCGGAGGGTCTACTGCTGCTGCCGCCCGCCTGAACCCCCGAGTAGCTTGGGTAACTGCTGGTCAGGGGTGCCTGTCCACCTGCACAAACACCGGAGATGATCAATACTGTGTGACTTCCGTCAGTTGAGTTCACGCATAATCATGTTGCTCTATTATAACAGATGGTGAAATTTAATTGGTCCGCTGTGGACAATAGCAAAGTTGTACAACCTACTGTTCTTTTCATGCTTTATGAGTGTTAGAAAATTCTATGTGATACGTTGACTGGAAAATCTGGGAAGCAAAATGGATCCGGAAAGTCAAGACAAAAATCAATCGAAATGTGGAATCGGCCTCAACATAATATGTAGTATCAACCAATAATAATTAACTTTTTATAAAAATTGAGTTATGTAATATTTACTAAATATAACAATATTTAAATATAGTTTATACATTTTTACATTATATTATGTAATACTGAAGCTGTAGATGTTATGGAATTCATATAGTTTTTTTATCTCCAACTGAACACGTAGTTCAATACGGCTTCAAAGCGGCTCCCACTCACCATAGGCGGCGGCGGTGGAGTGGCCCATGTTGTCGGTCGTGTAGCCAGCAGCAGCGGCGGCGGCCCGGGTGGAGGACTGTCCTGGCAGCCCCCCCGGGTAGGAGGACATCTGCACCGGGTCAGAGGTGCTGGAGGTGCAGTGGCCCAGCAGATCCCCGCCGGCTGCACCCGTGTCTGAGCCGTGCATAGATCTGACTCAGTGTATGGCGCGGTGGAAGTGTATCTCATTAGGGCTTTGTGTACAAATATCAAAATAATATAAATACAATTCTGTAATAAGAATGCATTCGAATGAGAGAAAACAGACTATTCTAATCGTGTTCTGCTGCATGTTATAATCATGTAAATATAATAAAACATTAGCTACTTCACTATAACAGAATATGAGTATATATCATATATATTGTATTAAGCACAAAATAAAGTCTATCCCGATCATGATATATGTTTTAATAAACTGTCCAATCTGAGTTAATACAGTTCTTCAAAAGTTCAATTATTCGTTCAAATAACTATAAAATGCTACTTTATGAACTACTTATAATTCCAGTAAAATATCCTCATTTTATATATAATGAAAAGTATTTATATTTCAATACATAAATCTCATTTATTTAAATATTGAAATTTGTAGAAGGGAGGTAAAACAAATGAACACTTTCAGTTTTATTCGATGAATATCAGAAAATAAATTATACCATAATATTTGCAAATACTTTATGTACATTATTGAGTAAATTATATTTTGTTGCCATATTACATTATACAAAGATACACTATTAACGCTTTAAACAAAATGTGAAATATAATTATCTCTAGAAGTGTTTACTACTTTAAAAGTAGAAAATTTCGAGATAGCTCGTCAAAAACACGTCGATTTTATGACAAAAAAAGGCTCCGGTTGGAAGAAATAATATTACAATAGAGTTTAGACTACGGAGAGACATACTGATACCCATTTTAAGATAATAAAAATAATGACAATATTGAAAAAAAATCTAATGTTCGAAGTTAGTAAAGGTTCCACAAAGATTTAGCTCAAAACAAGCACGAGAAGATGACTGAACGAACAAGTTTACAATTGAAGAGGAAGGTTGACTTACTTGGCAGCCGTGTTGGTGACGACGACATACTCGACTTCATCACTGTACGGGTTGACAAAGGCGAACATACTGCTGCGGATCAGGATATATTCCCCAGATTTGGAGCGCATGCGCACCGTCAGAGTGACCACCTGGCCCTTCAACTTCCAGGCTGCAATAGCAGGGTTGAGTAGGAGCATGGAGGGTGACAAAATCAGGGTTCACACGTCTCAGTGTTTAAGGAAGAATATAATATTATAATTATTTTCCCAGGTTTTCCAGAGAAATTTAAAAGAAATTTACATGACCTAATGTTGAAATAGTTTTAAAAAATTAGTTGATAATAAAACAATAATAATATGTTTTTAACCAATCTAATTTTTGAACTACTATACCATATTTATTCAGTAACTGGATTCTATTAAAAATTAGATTATGTCAACAGTTTATTTTTAAATACTAAAATATACAGCAAACATTGAATTAGATGAGCTTAAAAAACAAGAACCTTCCAGTCGCGTGTTCCGTGCCAATTGTTCATGCTGATGCATTACCGGAATTATTACGTAATATAATAATACCAATCGGTTAATATTTTTCCTACTAGCATTGCATACTACTTATTAATAGTAAATTCAGCTGCCGACGGGATTATTAATACTTGCTACAGAATCAAGTTATGTTGTTGATCTGACTATTCACATAACATACAATTAAACTAATTTTTACTAAATTGAATATTATAGAAACTCCCACACAGACCTCTGGGCGAGAACTAGCAGCGATACATACCGGGAACTAACTTCTACTGATAATGAATTATTTTCTGAGCAATTCACATTTACATCATTATTTGAACTGAGAATGGGCAGACAAGACTTTTGGTGCATTAATTATTTTAATAAGGATAAAGCAATTATTGATAACAAACAATATTCATAGTATAGAGTATTAATACCACGAGATATAGTTTTATTTTATAATTTACTATGTATAAAAATTGTAGTATTACAAGATTAATGAAATATAATTTAGTAAAATAAGAATCGTTACTATAATGAAAAACAAAAGCAAATTTTAAGAAATGTTATAATTATTTTAAAAACTTTTAGAACATAATAAGTATAAGATAATTATTAATAACATCAAACCAGGTTGAAATAAAGCACAAAACCTTCTTTAAATAAGTAAAATATTATTTCATTATTAATATATTATTATATTAAATTTTATTCAGACTTTTCAAAGATCCGAAATCATTTTTGGAATTCCATAATAACCTAACTTTCCAAGCCTCCCACAAACCCAGCTACACGTAGAAGGTGGCCCACACGACTCCACAGTCCCCACCTACCCTGCTCGAAGATCTCCTTGAGGCCGCCCTGGTCCTCGACATGCACAAACTCGAGCAGCAGCTTGCCCAGCACCTCGTGGGTCTGATAGCCGATCACATTGACCACGCGCTGGTCGCAGAACGAGAACTTGGTGTCGTCTGCGTGCCGCGTGATGAACTCGTGCTGCCGGTGGGGCGAGAGGTCGATCGTGTTGGGCACACTGGTCACCTGGAGACGGCACAGTGCCACTAGACACTGGTTGTTGTGGCCGCTCGACTCCTCGTTCTCCCGGTCGATGCCTGGCGAGTGGGCCGGAGGGGGTCATCAAATAAATTAAATCTATCGACTACAAAGATCTAGGTGATTTCAAAATTAGGGTTGGATTAACCGAAGTAAACTAAACCTCGCCTAATGATAATCGAATCAGAACGCAATCGGCCTTAGCCTCAGATTGCTACTGACAACGACCTAGAGTAAAATATTGACCGTGAAAAACAATATAGAAGAAAAAAGATTATCCTCTAAAAATTTACGTAACCTGGACGTTTCGTAGTAAAATCGATTTCAGCAAAAAATATTTCCAAAAACGAATTGAAAATATATCAAATAGAAAAGATTATTAAAGAAACGATGAATAAATTTATGTTGAAATGCATAATTAAATATACGTGGCTTCTACTCAATTAAGTGATAACTAGAAAAAGTATGAATGCATGGTATTCATTATTATTTTTTAAACTTCGAAATAAAATAAACTTCAATTATCACTACTAAATTGATTTTAATAAAATTTTCATAAAACACAAAAGAAAGCAACATACAATAATAACAAAAATAATGTAACAAAACAGGTTGTATTGTAACATACTGAAGATAAATTATAAATTAGGTAAATTTTTCATAAATATATTTTAATGTAAATTTTAAAAAATCATTTAAATATGAGTTCCAATATTTCCTTCAATTTAATTTTAATATAACGTTTAGATTCACTAAAAAAACCATAGAGATCTAATTTAAAATACGAAACTTGTCACAATAAATATTAGTTATAATAGAAAATTCCTTGACATAAACTGTAAAACTGAAACAAACCAATAACGAAAATGCCCCTTTACACACATTTGTTAACTTTATTTTGTTTATTTTAGAAATTATAGAAAAGTTAGTTTAATAATAATAATAATAATTTAATTTAACCACAAAATTAGTACAGAGTACTATCAGAGTGCGAGTAGAAGAAAGTTACAATACGTTTCACAGTTACATTAAGAAGGAAAGAAGTAAGTTTTTAAGAACTTTTTGAAAATAGAAAAATTCGAAATTTGCCGTAGCTCCTGTGGTGCCTGAGGGACCTGCAAGGGAAAAAGCACCTCTAGAAGCGGCGATTCGAACGATGGGTTGATGTAAGCGAGGTGCATTT
>JAUZND010005226.1:0-11306 GCA_034780555.1 Coelogynopora nodosa
ATGTATAAGCGGATCTGTTTTTTTGCGCGGGTAGGTGCGATCGCACCCAACGCACCCCCCCACGGTACGGCCCTGTTAATAGTGTAGAAATAGTACAGTTGTTACATTATACAATGTATGTATTATGCCTGGATTAAGAGGGAATAAATATGTCAGTAAACAATATAATATGCAAGTTTAATTGAAAATTAATGTCATATTTTAATGCGAACAATTACTTTAATCCGGATTATTTAATGATTGTATTTCTGGTTTGATATTTGTTGTTAAAATCCATAAATAATTTTATAGTTTAAATACTACATATATATATATAATTTTGTCCATTAAGCTTGCTTCATTTTTTACTTGATAATGCAAATAACAAAATATTGCGCACCAAAATTCATAGTATCAAGAGAAGTTATTTTACTTTTCTTTTATATTTCTTTTTGCTTTCATATTACATTTGTGATGGGTTTAAATAATTAAATAATGTTGAACTCACAAGTAGAACAATGCAATCTGGGTTAAATTTTTTACATTTTAATTATATTTCACAGTTCAAACTTACATATTATATAATATTTATTACTTATTATTTACAATATTATGCATGTATAGCATTGGCTATTGTTACCAGTAGGCGATAGTAATTAAGTATAATATTATAGTAATATTATAATTAGTAATAATAATGTGAACCATCTTTACCATCCTATATTCTTTGGTTCCCTCGGTCCAACCATAGGCAACGACTCGATCGGAAATCTTTTCCAAATGGCCGGTCAAGTTGGCCGTGCTGTTGGTCAGTTGGCCACCATCATGGCTGATGACTTCAATACGGTCGAAGGAGGAGCACCAAATGTCGCGGCCACCAGTGCTCCTCTCTGCCTATCGGAGACCAACACCGCCGGTAACCATGACAACTTCACATGGAAACAGCTATCAACAAGTCCTCAGCCGCAGTCATCGACCAACGGAAAGCCCTAAGAGAACTCGTAATTTGTTTCATGAAAAACGCAGTTTAACCTATAGCTCGTATCTCTTTTATAGATTTTTATGAGCCAGCATCTGGTGTGAAATAAAAGTACAACATAATATTAACCGGATTACTTTTTTACTACGTTTAATTTATATACATACATTTATTTGATTGTTGCCGCAGAAATTTTCTGGTTTCACCGTCATATCTTTCAATATAATTGACCTGCCTATGTTCTATAAATTATTTTAAAAAATTACATTAACTCAGTATTTATTAACCTAACCTGACCAGTGACAGATTTTGAAACAAATAAAATGTGACTAAACTTGTAAACCACTACTGCAATGAAATGTTTTAACTTTAGTTTAGATAACATTAAATTGCAACCGCTAATCGTACACTGCTTTATAAACAAATTCAACAATAATCTCATATTATTAGTTTACAATTAAAAAACATTTTAAGTTTACTTTCAAACACAATTAGGTCAATACATCTACCCTTGATTGTCTTATGTTATAATATACAAATGAAAATGTTTAGGTTTCCATAGCATGTGTTCATATACATATAATCTTTATAAATATATATAAGTTTAAAAAACGGCCAAAAATCAAGTATTATATCTCCATAAATCATGTAAAGCTATTATACACACATGGGATTGTTCAATAATAATATGTTTATGTAACAGATACCTCATGTTGTAGTTGATTTGATTCAATTTATTGATTGATTGAACTTTAAATTTTTATTCTGAGATTTTATTAACTCTGTATATCTTAACATTTTTTAACCTTAGATCTATTACAATGTATCACTCCTATTTATATATATATACCAACGTCTTTGTTGCATTAGCTGCTAAGAAAAAGTCATTATTTTGCTTTGTTATTATATTATATTTATGAACTCTCCACCGATGCATAATGAAATTGTGATGACTTTGTATTTTCTTCATAACAATGTAACTCATAATGTTCTTTGTATTAGTAATGTACCAATCTGATTATTGCCTGTTAACATGATATAATCATACATATTATTATCATGTTTATGTTTTAATATAATTCATTATACAACATTTTTTCATTGTAAATTATACCTATATATATATATAACAATTGTAAATCGTATATCTTTCGTACAAAACTGGCGAGAATAAAGATAACATTATATTCATTTGTCAAATACCATAACATATATTTACGATAATATATTATTTATTTAATTCAACTTTTTTGTCATTGTAAAATATTTATATTCAATCTCAATCGATAAATTATGGAACCGGAACGATTTACAATTAAATAAATGAAGCACAGTCAGCCACAAACATTGAGTTTGAATAAACAAGTGAACAGTATCTGTATTTTTTATCAGAAACAATTCAATGTAAATAATGTTGAGATACATTAATAAAAAAAAATTGAATATTTAAAATTTGTCATTAAATGTGTCATTTTTAAAAGCTTATTTGGCATTTTAAAGTAAGTATTTTAATTCGTCTGACCACTTTTCCATCTATCGTTTTTGTAAGAATAGTTTAATTAAAGGAATAGTAATAGTTAAAAATTAATTCATTACAACTCATAACATTAAAAATGTCGTCTAATTTAAATCTATAATACATCGTTGAAATTAACTTTAAAAAACAAATCACTGAAATAATATTAAAAATTTACGAATCTGGACTTTTAAAAAGTGGAAAAATAGTAGAAAATACATTTACAATAAATGTAAGATTTTTTACGCATGAATATTTTCCAAAGGCGATATTATATAACTAAATAAAGAAACACTGTACATAAAAAATTGCTCGTATTATCACAATGAAACTGATTTGTGTTGTGGGTTTTATTTGATACACTGATATCGATTTGTAACTAATTAATAAATATTGTATCACTGATTAATTTGAACACAGTTTGAAACAAATGATGTAAAACTAACAATGTTTGGACACAAGTTTCAAGTCAATGAAGCCATCATTTGTTGTGATTGTTATTTAAATGTTTGTTTTATATAAATTTATATATCATTTTGTATACGTGTTTTACATAAAATTAATTTGTTTACAATCTTGTCCATAAATAGTGATTTTGACCAATTTCCATTGAAAATTATTAATTAGTTGTTAAGTTATGTTTCAATTTAGAAAAAGGTATGACATTTTGATGAAATGATAACGTCACAAAATGTCATCTGTAAAAATGAATTTAATAAAAATAAACGAAGATCTTTCTAAATGAATAAAAAAAGCTTCACTAAAAACACTCATTCTGGATAAAATCATATAATCACATAACTGTTACCAACACGGCCACGTGATCAATGTTTGCACAACATTTTAAAAATGATCAGGCATTATACTTTATCAGCTCGTTTTGGTATCGCGTCTGTGACCATTTAATTCTTGTTATCTTGTTCCAAGTTAGAAATTAGACCACATAAATATAAAAAAATACTGTTGGACGAGTCATTTTCTTACATTAACCAATAACACCTTATTATCCCCGACCTCATTTCATACAACTGTTGAAGAACGACACTGCTGATCATGCTGAAATTAGGAGACAGCTTTGAACAAAAAAAGTTGCGGTCATTTTAGCAGTGAAAACTTTTTTTCTCCGAAATCACCTAGGTCACTTGCTATTGGCCCTTAAAAATGTCTCATTTTTAAAAAATCATACATTTTTACAGAATTTATTACAGAGGTAGTATTTACAAATTCGATATAAATTATATTTTAAATATCCTTAGTCAAAATTAAGTCATTATTCAACAAAGAAAAATTCGAAAATTTGCGATAAAAAATCAATCCCCAAAATTTTTATATTATTTAGGAAAATTAAATATTTCTATTTATATTATATAATAGACACACAAAATGTTGGCTTGAAAAAATCTAGAAAAAAAATTATGGGACTTTAAGTTGTTCGAATTATGGTCCGGTTAGTAGTTTTAGTATTGTACAGACTGATGTACATGGTACTGCAGTACCAACCGGGTATATTTAAAAAAATAGATTGTTATCCTGACCAGTATCCGTTTAACTTTTATATGAAATGTTGTTCGTTTCTGATTGATTTTTCAGAAGTACTCGATTTCAAAAATCGATTTTATTACCTGAAGTTACCTGAACAGAATAAGTTATTTGAAGGGAAACATATATATGTAACCACATTACATGTTATAAAGTAACTTAATGTAGGTACATTAGAAAAATCCTAAATTTAGTAATAAAATAGGACTAAAATAGTATACTTAATGATTCTGTTACGTTTCATTAATTATATTTGATTCATCAAAGATGCAATGTCTATATATATGTTTATGTGATCTGCGGGACTATTCACGATGGGCATATGATGTGGCCAGATCATATATCTATATAGAAGTAAAAATATATATAAAAATATGTAAAAAATAAAGTAAAGGTTTAAAAAACTATGACTAATAACTCAAAATATTGTGGCCACAATTCGATATTTTGAGTTATTAGTTGTTACCATGTGGTTGATACATTTATTTTTCTTATTATTTTAAAATTGGCTTTTTATGACATCATAAACAGTCGATATTGAAAGATTATTTTTTCAAAAAAATGTCATCATATTTGTTGGGAACAAGTGTGTACCAAATTTCACATAAATCGATCTATGTAACTAATGATTTCTAGAAGGGGTGTTCACCCCCCAGAACCAAATTTAAGCATATAAAAAACATATCGATGATTGCACTCTCAAAATTCAATCGTCGATACGGTTTTTGATGGTTACCTGGTTTTAGTTAAATTGCTAAATTTCACTGCGGCTTCGAATAATCCGAATTTATCTAGATATACTACTAATAACTATAACAGTATAAACGGTGTTAATAGCAGTAAAATCGGTTTGGAAATTACCGAATATACAAAATATTGCAAAAATATTTTCTAACCAAATATTTTTGAAGAGATCTCTATAACTAATAAATATTCAAAGGCGGTATCTTAATGAACAAAGCAATTATATCACGTGTATAATCTACGTGTATATCCTTATTTATATATTTGTAGTAATACCTTGTACATAACGAAAAAGGAACAACAGAATGAGTTTAAATCGAAAGAAAAATAGTGTCATAGCGTACTTATGTCACTACAAAATGTTTGCAAATATTTTCAATCCATTTTTTGGAAAAATTTATTACGTATTCCGCTGGAACATATTTACTTTCTTACAAAAGATGATATTTTCGAATTTTTAATAAAATATATTTAAACAGAAATGTTTTAGATAATTTCTCTTACTTTAAAAAAATCTAAATATATTATTATATAGGCTATTTATATACATTGATATTATACATACCTTACAATCCAACCAATTGTAGTATGATTATCAATTTTCCAAGGAATGAATAAAATAAGTAAAAAGTTGACATGATGCACAATCGAAAGCAGCAAATCAAGAAATGTAGCAATGTAAAACATTTAAACAAAACAGTAGCTCGTCTAGACAAATCAAAGGTTTAAAAAACGTTAAGTCAAGGATTTAAAGATTTTCCCCTCAAAATCGAACCTCATATAAATTAGTATATCCTATCACAATAAAAATACGTAAATAACTGTGTCCAGGACTTTTATTTGACTACTTGGATAATTATATTTAAAAAACAAATATTCTAATACTCTAAAGAAAAACATAGGATTGCATATCATTGTCTGTTTTAATATGAGGACTTAAATACGAAAAATGTTATATTAAACAATTTTCTGTCCAGGTCTTTATTTTTCTTCTCTGATCAAGTTTTGTATGAAACCTAATTGATAGATTAGCTTAAAAGTGTATTATTTTTCATCAAATCTGATGCCACTGGCAAACGGTATCACGTCATTGAATATTATTTTGCTCTCTGGGACTTTATATTAGCTAATTAAAGAAAACAAATTTAGAACCATTTTTAATGAAACAATGTATAAAAACTTATATTTGTAAAAATAAATTTATGTTTATGACGTAACTTATTAGTTTAGACTGTAAATTGATTTTCACATTTCCTGAAAGTTCTAGAGATTCAAACAAAAGTTAAATTATATATATAACGTTATTAATCGGTACCGACCACGAAAATTGTTTTGATATGTATCTTATGTAAAATGTCACGAGATGTGTTTTGCAGTTTCACGTCTAGAGGTCTTACTTTTAATCTTTCACTGCAAATCATAATTGGTAATGGATTTCTTTCAAAGTTTTTTGATCATGTATAATATATATGCATGTAGATTATATAGACTATAAGATAAGCATAATGTGGCAAATAAAGTACTACAATACTCGGAAATGTACTTCGCCAGTATGTTTAGTCTACCGTTAGACTATAACTACGAATTATTAGATAAGCCTATTTACAACTTATAAATATCCAGTTGTTCTTCTTTATATACCTCTGTAATTATATCAATATACTATGGAGGTCCAGCGCTGTCATTTACGGTTGCGGGAGGCATGATGTTAAAGGGCACTTTTTTCAAAACTAAAGGGCATAAATGCTAATAAACTAAAATAATTAAATACTGAAAGGGGGCACTCATCAAAAATGGCGAAATTGGCAGCGTATTATATAAATAATTGTAATATTATGAAATATAAAATTATATGATAAATTATTAAATGTGCTAAATAGAGATTTTTGTCACTATAATTAAAGTTTTAAAAATACAAAATTTGCTTTATTGTCAAATAATTTTTATTTATATAATTTTCCTCTGAGTAGTTCTGTTCAAAAATATAATAAAAAATTTTACTTAATAAGAACTGGGTGGTTTATTCTTGCATATCATACATATAATTCATCTCAAATTCTAGCTATGCATAAAGTTGTCGCGAAAATACGTAAGCCTACTGCTAATTTGAATTCAGAAAATCAATTTTCTATATAATCTATTTTAATCTATTATTACTATACTAACATATTAATCTATATAATTTTTTTTAATTTCAAATTAAAAAGTAGTAGACTAATGTATCATTTGGGACCACTTTCAACTAATATTAAATATTTTTCAACCAATAATTAATAAAAATTAGGAAGATTCTAAGTTAACTGTGCAAATATTAAATTTGAAAAATATTTCTAAAATATTACTAATGTAAACTAAAATAGTATTTTAAAATATTTTGATAATGCATTAAATGTGTAGATCAGCGATACCAACATTGGTACAATTTTAGTGAAAAGAGAACAATATTGCCCTTATTATCAGATGTTGGTGTTACTATTTTTTGAAAATTTGAAGTGAGGTATACAGTGTTTTACCTTCGATATTATAAAAATTAAGATTATATTTAAAAAATAAGAATTTTTGAAAACATTACAATCATTTTCTTTTAATTGAATAAAGAACATGTTAGACGTCATTATTGTAAAAATTGGTGTCGCTATATAACTTGAAAGTATTCGAAGTTATTAAAAATAATACATTTAAACACGAAAATTGGAATCTATTTACGACGTACTTTCTTGGACATTGAAAGCATTATCCGAACCAGTGAATTGAACAGTACCTAACCAAATTACTAAATAGAATAAATCTTCCTTTATTCGTTTTATTTGGGATTTTTATTTATTTACCTTTATTCGTGCAAATTACAATATAAAATTCACCTTTGCCAACCTACGTCAATTGATATTACTATATACTGTTCTAGCTTTTATGTATAGAAAGGCTGCTCGTATAGTAACACATATACTATTTGTTAATTTATAATTCAAAGTTGTTCTCCTGTTTAGAAATCAATATACATTTATACAGTATGCAATAGTCTAAATCAAATAAAAATTAAATACTTTTCTAAATTTAATAACAAGTAATATCGGTTTATAATTTATACAATAGATTTAAGTTAAGCAAAAAAATGTATAACAGATTTTCATTCGGAATCGGCTACTTATCTTATATGTTTAATCAATTTAAAGCAATGTAAAAGATTAATAACTAATTAACAAATAATGAAAAATATTCTTGTATAATCTGACTGACTACCTTATTAAGGAAGCATTCCAATGAAGATCAGTACTGAACAGATTTAGTTAATATGAACTATCGCTTAATGTACTCTTGATATGTCACAAACAATGTTTAAAATCGATTAATTTGAAGCCAACAGAACTTATTCAATAATTTATTATAAATAGAAGAATGAGGGTTCCTTAATATAAACAGTATACACAAGTTGAATAGTTAATTAAAATAAAACAATTATATATTTTGGGTCCTGATAAAAACTGGATTGATGTCAGTGACTGATAACTAGAAATGAAGGTCAAAATATCTTGATAAAAATATATAAACAATTAATAATCATCATTATTTAATGTCTACAATAGTTCACATGAAAATAACAACTCACAAAACATAATGTGTATACTATAAATCAACTGTAAATTTTAATATACAATACAACAACAGCCTAGATTGAAATCAGTGATGAAATAATATAATCAAAGTAAAATCACCAATATAATACGTTTGATGTAATGTGAGAAAATAAGATACTATACGTACATATTAAACATTTACCAGCTGGCCGATTGAGTTACCTTGAGATAAAATCAGGTAGTACATTATATATACACACAAGCTTTCATCACTTAAAAAACTACAGTTTATAATATGTAACACCTCAGGATCTGTCTGAAAGTTGTTTCAGTGTGCAGACCAATCTCAAATGGCTTCATAGTAGACAGGAATGTGTTGTAGTAAAGGCTTAACCACAATCAAGCAGAAATATGGCTCTCCACATTTACAAAGTTATGCTACACACTATAAACAGGAAGTAGAGTCGAAACTGTGATCAATATTCAAAGGCAAACAAAACAACAATTTATATATTTATATGGCGATATGCACTGCCGTATCCTTCGTTGTTTTTTTAGTATAAAAATACAACCTTCAAAAAATAATTTTAGATCAGACAAGTAAGTACTTGGAAGGAAATCAGTGTAAGGTAAGTTGGTGAAATATTAAAGTGTAATAACTCCTTCCTGTTCATCTTCTGGCTTGTAGGAAGCTCTGACAAGGTCCAAATTATCGGAAAAGTCTCGGACCTCGTCATCAGGTTGTACCAATCCGGAGCCACGAAAACTGCCATTTGATGTACCTATCTTGTTATCGGAAAGGAAAAGACTGTCGCTGGAGCGACCAGACGTACGATGCGAAGAAAGCCCTGAAGCAAGTCGGCTGGAGCCACGCGGTGCCAAACACGTGCTCTGGTTGTACGGCTTTACCGTAATTATCAGGTTAGAGCTGTTGGCCACCATCATGTCCGTTACCTGGTCGAGACTTTTGCCCCGAACTTCGATTCCGTTGACCTCGATGACTTCATCGTTGACAGCCAACAATCCGGTGCTTTCGGCAAGGCCGTCCTTGACCATACGTGAGATAAAGATACCAGCCACCTTCTCGATACCGGTCGCCATTACGCGCATACTGACCCCGTCACGGATGTAAAAGCCGAGCGGTTTTGCGCCATTTCGCATCAACTTGACACGGCGCAATGTCTCAGGCACGATATCGACGTCGATAATCGAAGACACTCTCCGAAAGTCGTCTTGTAAGGAGATCTGGGGACCCATTCGTAATCGATTGTCTGGCTGGTGTCCCATTAAACGGCCAAGCGTACCGCGTTTCTTGACACTACTGCCATAGCCATTGAGCTCTCCATAACTTTCACCTGATACAAACAAAGGTTGACATTTTATTTCAGTTTGAAAGACAACAAAGATAAATTATATGTATAAATATTGTACAAACAAAAGAGCAACAAACTAAATAACTCATAAAATACAATCTAATAATCATTCATCGTGTCTTTTTACAAAAAATAAGCTCGCTATAACCAGATTGAAAGGAACAGGTAATTTAGCTGGTCATATTCGAGGTTTGAAAATACACACCCACACAAATATATACCTACAAATACTAGTTATTAAATGTCAATAACGATCGATAATAAACATGATAATTATATAAAGCTTAAAATACTTATTTACTATTTTTAGTTCGTATAAACATTAACAGTTTATTCTTGGGTCCACAAAAATACTCGTTATAGTGGGATTAAACTGTAACAGGACAACTACAGATTACATTAATTAGTGAAAAATTAAATCAAAAGGACGTGTTTTAATTCACAATAAATGAAAAAGTTGTCCCCATTCAGCATCTACGATGGCTACCATAAGGGTACTTTTTCGAACGATTTTATTTAATAAATCTCATAATTTCTGTAGTATTGTGCCAATCACTGAGAAATTGGATTAGAAAACCACATGTATGGAATATTTCCAAAAAAAATTGGGGATAGTCCTTACTTCAAAATTTCCGATTACAGTATTTTTTTAAATCTCCTAAGGTGTGACTTGAAATTTGGTGATCTAACCTCTATAGAAATTTTCGAAGGCGATTACAATACGCCAAATGTTGGCTTTTAGATCAAACAATTGCTTTAACCAATCTACAAGATTCACTGTCTATTGCTCAGACAACGTGGACTGATGTGGCTACCACAACAATACAGAATTACTTTCGACATGTTCACTTCACAATATTTTTTTAATAAGTAATGTCGCTACTCAGATTATCAGCTACTCAGGAATGTTTGCTGTGCATTTTGGAGGGCAGGATTAGCCGCAGTAGACCTAAACAGTAATACGTGTAATTTACATGTATACCATTTTAGAACATGCCCTATCATTTTAATTTAACAATTTTAATGAAGTTAACTGGCTAACCTAATCTAACGTGAATTTTGATATCACCTAATAATACTTAGTGCAACTGAGGAGATATATATTTTATTTAAAACAATGAATTTACTGAATCTTAGAGAGAAAACATATTTCCAAAATAAATGTAGAAACCAATTTTTTAGCCGAAAGCGTTTTCGAGAACTTGTTCTCTTTATCAAGGCATAAGTTAATATATCAAAATAACAAAAAACAACTACTCAATGAAAATACAATGAATATAAATTAAATCAAGGTAAACAATAGTTTAAAATTATTACAGCAATTTATATATTACAAACAAACCATTAAGAAGATTTAAAAAATATTAATGTAATTTACAAATTAACAACAACTATAAAAATATTTGACTAAATCGCCATGACGTTTATTGGAGCCAGTAGGACTTTGAGTATTAAGGAAAAAAACGAAAAAAAATTCCAGTGAGAGTCGATCATCTTTAGACCGTTGAGTCATCCTTATGTAACATTTATGGCCTTTAATTCTATCGGCTACTGAATGTTTTGTTTCACCTATTTACCTTTTGTTTATCACATTTTACACA
>JAUZND010005227.1:0-11306 GCA_034780555.1 Coelogynopora nodosa
CATTTTAGGTCGCATTCGATATTTATTATGGGGCCCTTTCGATAAATATAAATATATATATATATATATATATATATACATAAGTATGTTATTGTGAGCATTATGAAGTTTCATAATTATTATAATAAAAAAATATAAGTCCGATAGTTGAAACTTCAACTATATATATATTTCTAGTAACTTCATTGAACACTTTAAAATAAATAAAAGCATTATAAATTTATGGACTTATATTTCAAATATGCGAAAATATTTTAAATTAAATAAAAATGATTGTATTATATAATTATTTATATATATATATAAATAAATAAATAAATATTATAATAATAAATATTATTATTTTTAAATTTTATAGTGTTCAAGGAAGTTATCGGAAATATATATTTAATTGAAGTTTTAACTATTTAATTTTTAAAATTTTTTATTGCATATATATTAGAGAGCTTTCAACCTTCGTTCTTTTACAATATTATTACGACCCAGGGGAATTTACACAGGAAGTACGGAAGTGTGTCAGGAAGTAAGGATAGTTTAAACTAAACAAAAATTAAGTTGAGTTGAGTTCAATTAAATTAAATTTTAATTCATTTTAACACGAATTCAATTAAAATAAAGAAAGAAATGTTAAAAAGACTTTTTCGAATATACTTGTTTAATCTTAAATTAATTAGTTTTAGTATTACTTATTTATCATTCATTCATCAAACGTGGATGTACATTATCACATTATATACATATATATATATCAATAAATCGGGTGATGGGGTCCATCGAAATGCCTGCAGCCAGATCGCCATGTCTACAACCCCCTATATAGAACTACAAGCTAGATAGAACCAATCAAACAGAATTCCTATATATAGTGTGTATATATATATAGCTAACTATACAACCTTTGAGAAATTAATGTATTCAAATATCAATGAACTTCAGTGGTTAATATTCAAAGAAATCCAAGCTAAACATATCAATGACACATTTCGAGACAATAAAACATTTTCTTGGCGCATTTGCAATTATACATAATCATATATTTATGAAGATATTGATGAAGATGTTGAAGATATTTTTAAAGATATTTATGAATATATTTATGAAGATTAACAGGGAACGGTTCAAAGAGTAAAACAATAATTATAATATATAGCAAAAATCATGTATTCGACAAAACTGTGTCATTACGTAGAGAAATTTGGAAATCAATTTAAATATATATTTTAGACTTAAGCCTATGTGACACCTTGTGACAACATTATATGTCGCTATTGTTACGCACAGAAAAGATGCTATAAACGTTTTTAAGAATAAGAGACGGAGGATTTGTTCTATGGTTGTTAATAAGATGTTATTAAGTTTTCCATATTAAGTTATATTTAAGGAAAAGACAAAATTGAAATGGAAAAGAAGTTTTATTTCATTTATAACTCGTGTATAACCTATAACGATTAGAAAAGCATTTGATAACTTTGTTGAAATATTGAGTTGTAATCATTGAAAATAACAGTTTACACCTTCCTGGTATACATTGAAACATTTTATTACTTTAATTGATGTTGATACTTTTTAATACATTGTAAATTCGACTATGACAATGTTGATTTCTATTATTTATTAAAACTAGTTTCAATATTTTTATGAAACGAAAATGTTATTGTAATAATTATATTGTAACTATAATTGTTTATTTTAATTCTTAATTCTTAACATTTAAATAATTTTGTTTATTAAACATTATATTTATGTTTAGGACACTCAAAGAAGTACATTATATTTGTTGGGACACCCAATGCAATCATAACGATGCATTATTCATATTTAAAAAATCATGCACAGTTATATTTAGTAGATATAAAATAACTGGCTATAGCCAGTATAGGCCTATATCATAATTATCAAATATAATATGGCTATCACATAGCATAGATTATAGATTTAACATATTTAACTTATACTAAATGTATACTTATATGTTAAATAAACCATTCGATTTCAACAAGTTTGTGAGAAAATTCATTCAAAGCCCAGTGCCCCATAATATCTAGATTGTACATTATCTTGAATTGTATTACTAAAATTCAATAAATTTTTGGAAACACGTTTGTAATAACATAAATGCATTTCACATTTATATACAAAGTATATACATATATTGATAAGTATTATATACTATTAAATTATAAAATTTACTAATTTTTGTTGATAAAACAATTAGCCTACTTATAAATTATATATAACATATTTCCACAACTATGATAAAACTTCCAACAGGTTATCGGTTCTACATTTTCATCATAAATATTTCACTGTAATTTCATAGATAGAAAAAATATTTTTATGCATACAATTGAAGTTTATAAATATATATAAACTATAAAATAATTATTAACTATAAATAACTCGCGTTTACATGTATCAAACACGATCTCAAATACAGTCAATACTATATTTCTGTTTAATACTGTGTAATAGGTACTATAAATCCAATACTAAATTGATTAACGAAAATAAATTAAACTCAGCTGTTGTTTTGTTTGAAATAAAAATAATTACTTTAAAAAATCTAAATTTATTTATTTATCCATTAATAATGTTCAATTTGTTAAATTATTTGTAAAGTATTACTTTTAAAGACACCATGTGGCATATTTATACCGAAATGAATGATAATTTGTTTCGCAAAATAAAATTATTATTGTTTTTAAATATTAATTGAAACATTGATTTAAGACGAACAAATAAATACGAATGGCCAATCACTATATCCTAATTATATTTGAATATATACCTACATTATTTTTATTGATGAATAATATGTGTTCAACTAATCCGTGTTATTTGGTTCAAAGGCAAAAAGTTTAAATAAGTTATTTCCGTCATTTTTATTATTTTATAAAATCGAGAATCTAAATAAATGTTGTGTTACTCGTCAGTTGTTGTCGCCAGAATAATATCTTAATGAATAATGTTGTATAGTCAGTAATTAACACCAGACCCATTTGTTTAACAAAAATAAATTGAAATCAGCTGTTGTTGTTGATGTTGAAATCTGAATTCTCTTTATTTACTCATTAATTAAATGCGTATTTATTTTATTAAATGCCAAATATTACTTTATTTAACTGTTTTCAGTTGCGCCGGCAAAAGCTGACACGCCAGATCAGGGAGCTGGAGGCCAGTCTGGTGACAATCGAGAAGAACATCGCCGACCTCAAGCAGGAGATCACCGTGACGGCGGTCCAGAGGGATCTGGTGCACGAAAAGCATCAGGCCGACGAGAAGTCCTACAGCGAAATACGCAGTGAGCTCGAGGGATTCCTCAAGAACGTCACGCAGATCCACCTCGAACTGACCTCGCTGCGGTCGTCACTGACCCACATGGAGGGCATTCAGAGTGTCAAGATCTGCCCGGAGAGGATTGACAACTTTTTCGACCCCCAGCCACCTCAGCATGTTCAGTTGGCTCCCTCGTTGAAGGAAAAAATACTCCTGAAACGAAGGCTGAAGTTGCTGGCTGCCAAGGCGGCTGAACACTAGGCAGTTTATCATCTTTGTATATTTGCAAATCTTTAACAAGAACATTGTAATTTAATTGACACGTTTAATTGAAGACATAGTTGTACATGGCATTATTGGAATTGGCTATCGTATTATTTTTTAGCCACAGTCTTTCAGTATAGGCAATCATAATAATGAGCCGTATATAAAGTATTCTCGAAGTTTGTAAATTCCTCACAGTTGGATAACATTTGAGAACAATTGTAATATAAGATTTACAATTAAAACCAAGTAACGAATTAGAGTTAATTAATTTTTTAAGAGATAAAACAAAATACATATTTGACTGAATATTTTTAACATCGCTTACTACATAATGTTATGATTCCAGTTAAATTCTTGAGGAGATCTTTGCATAACAAGTTACCAAAAAAAATTTTTTTTTAATAATTATTATTTACAAAATACCTACTGTTACAAATTCTCAAAGTAAATATTATATTTTAGTTCTCATATACTAAAATTGCATTTTCTTTATTCTGTATATATGTATATATAAGACACTATTTTTCTCAATTCCTTGGAAAGTAGTTATTCAGAATTATGTGTTGTAAAGGACTCTTCTCATAGTACATATGTTTTGAAATTGAAGCTTTTACCAAATTAATGGGCATCATACAAAATGATCTATATATTTTCATACAGTACTACTTAATGTATAGTAAAGTAAGAATATTTAATACTGAAATAAACAAATAGTTTGATAATTAGACACTTTATTTTATGTAGTACAAAAAGTAACTTTTAGGGAATTTTATATCTGTACAAAAAATAACAGAATACAAGGTAAATAGATTGAGAAAATTCCTCAGAATATCTATATATAATATACAAGTTCCTGAATTCACGCAAGTTCAACAGGAGTCAGTTTCAGGGTGGCATCAGTAGATGAATCTGCTAGCAAGACCTCAACGCAGCCTCGGTCCTGCTGGGGGTGCTGGATCGAGCTCTTCGGCGAGGGAGAAGACTTGACGCCTCGATGGATACTGCGCCGGGCGACGTGCAGGGAATTGCGGAAGGACGAGCTGACTTTAGCCGACCAGGAGGTCACCGCAGCTCGCATCTCAACTAGCTGCTTATTGTGGCTCCGCTGGGTGTAGATGAGCAGGATAACAAGCCCCAGAACCACCGGAACCACCGTGATGGGCAGAATAATGTTGGTCAACAGATAGCCAGACGGTGGGTCAGAAGAATGTGGCAACTTGCCGGCAGATTTTAACGGCGTCATGGAAGAATTGGCGAACATTTGCTGAATGTAGCTCATACTACTGGACAACATCGAATTCCACTGGTTCTGAATAGGATCAGAATAGCTGTTAAGGTTTGTATTGGAAATATCTGTCCGAAGTATAGGATCTGGTTTAATTGTAGAGGAGACTCTAGTGGAAGACCATCGTAACGCTCGTGTTTGAGCAAAACTACCCTTCCCATTAACGGCGAGCAACTTGAAGGAATAACTCTCGGGATTGTCATGAACGCGGAATTCTATACTGGTGTTCAGAGTCTGGGCAAGAGATGTCCACACCGTCTCGGTCGTCAGGTAGAAGATCCAGTACACCACGGCCTCCTCGCTGTCTGCAATCGACCAGGAAATGTGAAGAGTTCGCACAGCCGGCT
Organism: Coelogynopora nodosa; assembly: GCA_034780555.1. Classification (NCBI taxonomy): domain Eukaryota; kingdom Metazoa; phylum Platyhelminthes; order Proseriata; family Coelogynoporidae; genus Coelogynopora; species Coelogynopora nodosa. The sequence goes on from JAUZND010005227.1 coordinate 5,176, forward strand.
TGAAGGTTACGTCAGCCGAGGCAAATGAGCCGGCCTCCATCCTACGACTCTTAGAACCTTCCGATCCCGCTGATATCATAGTCAGGTTTGTCGCGATCGCGCAGGCGTTCTGACATCCGGGGTGAGAGCGGCAGAAATCCACCTCATCCGTGGAGCAGAGCGGGCTCCACTTGCTCCAGTCGTTGAATAGGTTAAAGCAGTGCTCCCAGCAGATGAGACAGTTGACATCACGCCGACACAGGGAGTCGGTAAGGCCGATCAGTTGTTCCGAAGGCAGGGTCTTGGAGATGCACTGTGACCGACATCGTGCCACCGCCGTGTAGTCTACGGCTAGAACTTGCCCCACAAGAAACAGTTGAACAGCAATAAAGACCGGTAAGGAGTAAAATCGGGGCGAATACATAATAAATAAATAGTATTAAAATAAAATAAAATCTGGGATAAAATAAAATAAAATAATAAATCGCCGATGATTTGCAACAAAACTCTATCTCCTTATATATAGCAGTGCTTCAGTCACAAATGCGTTCTTGCGAATTGTACTCACTAAATCTAATTTGTACACTATAAATTTATTTTTATATATTCATACCATCTATTACTGTGAATTATGTTCTTGCAAGGAGATATGCACATTAACAATTTTGCTAAATAATATTTAATTATTGTACTAATTAGTAGACAATATTAATCGCTTAATATTAATCAATATCCACAGTTAATCATGTTGTACATTATCATGTTGGCATTAGAAGAGTATATAGATCTGCTGAAGTTGCTGTGATGCAACAAATATGTTATTCAGAGTTTATCAACTCGCTCATACTTTAATTTTAGATTGAAGATATTAACCTGTTTCGGATTTAATACATCTAAAAAAGGAAAACTTCATGACTCAGTTTGCCATTTATCTTTTAGTCACTATATTTCACTATATGTAACATTTTATTGAATCCTAATTTTTTCATTAAATTTATAATTAAAACATTTTCTATTTAAATGTTTATTTATGTATCGTCTAAATAAAAACAAAAATGTAAAAACCTAACTACTATATTTAGTACATGTAATATTATATTATCCAGCTTCTTATTAAGCTATTTTACTGTAATCAATCAGTTATTAGAAAGCAAATAAAGTGAATGCAGTTGAGTACACTGCATTGCAAGAACATACCACCTCATATACGATTTCATAGAGAAGGCACTAAAAAGTAAGATTACTTACTTTTTTATTAATTATGTTTGGAATAGAATTATGCATATTTGAAAAATCATAAGTCTAGCGCAGCTTTCATCGATTTAAACTTTGTCTAGCCTTCATCGATTTAAAACAACCTTGTCTAGCCTTCATCGATTGAAACTTTGTCTAGTCTTCAATCGATTTAAAACAACTTTGTCTGGCCTTCATCGATTTTAAAGAAATCAACGTTTCTATTGATTATATAAATTTCCACATAAATTAAAAAATATATATTTATATTTTTCTGAAACTACATTTTACAAAAAAATTAGTTTTTTGCACTGAAATTGCTCTACTGAAGTCGATTTAGCTTCTTGGAATGTTTGCTGTCCAATGCTCAGTTTTCGTACATATTTATTCAATCTTGTCGGATCATAATTATTAAAAGTTGTTATGATTTAAGAAAGTATTAATCATTGTTAACAATTTCTTTGTGACTTTTAATTATTTAATTAAAATATAATTTTTTCACCATACATTGTAGGTAGAAATTAGTCTACTTTTTCAGAAATAACAATTTTGAATGGATAAAATTATTGATGTCTCATATTTTAAAATATTTTTTGCACAGGCACTAATAAATTAATGCTAATTTAGATATATATATAATGTATATTAATGGTAGTGACCTTTAAAAGTTAAATTACAAAAAACCGTGACCAAATATATAAAAAATTATGTTGACCTGGTACAGATGACACTAATTTTGCTTCTTGTTATATTCTATATATTTGAAAATAGTTTAGATTATTAAAATTCTGACATGATATTTTTGTTAACATTGCAGTTTATCGGCTTATAACATAATATATATAATATCACATATATATTAAATTAGTTTATTGTGCTGTCACATAGGAACTATCACTATCAATGCCTTTAAAAACTTGGAATACTAATTCCAGTAATTAATTCGGTAGTTTAAAATACATTCTGTAAAATGTAGTGTTCCTTTTTTCCAAGAACCAAAATCAGGGTTCGTGGGGGTATATGTGCATGTTACGTATGTGGTCCCTTGTAAATGTCCTTTTTTATAATAATTTGTTCAATTGAGAACTTTTAGATAAAACATTCATTATTATCAAAAAGGTACCACACTTTCTGTGATTTTGTGGGTTTTTTCTTATTATTATTTAACTCTAGCGAAGTTGCTATAGTTTTTTATTTTTACCTACTGTATTTTATGTTTATATATCCATCCCTTATACACTAATTAATTAATTAATTAATTAATACTACACTAATATACTAATTAAATGAAATATGATACAAATAAATGCTTTTGTAATTTAGAGGCTCCCTATATTATATATGCAGGACTGAGTTATTAATCATACAAACGTCCACCCCCCACCCCTCTTATAAAACACTAGGTGAACCCCCAATACGGATTATACATTTAAAGAATATGCTTGTTTAAAACAAATAATTTTATTTACCATGCCTTTTAAAATATTTTCACAATTTTGTTAAATTGTCTTATTTATTACTTATCACAAAACAGTAAATTTATTGTAGATATTCGGTAACAAATATTTATAAATATTTGTTACCGAATATCTACAATAAATTTACTGTATTTAATGAGAATTTGAAAATTGATAATATTTTTCTCCAATTTAATGTCATTGTTATATAAAGACTATACATTATATATAGTCTTTATATAACGAATGACATTAAATTGGATAAAAATATTATCAATTTTCAAATTCTCATCGACAGTGAATTATTCACAAATGAAATAGGCTACTAAAGCTAATTAACTTTAACGTTCTATAGAATTTTTAAAATGGTAGTATATATTTGTTTACATATGTAATATTAACCCTCGCCCCTCCTGCGGTATAGTTCTAGGTTGGTTTAATTACCTTCTAATTAGAAATATTGAATATAAAGATAGCATAGTATGTAGGTTTTACGCATAAATTATTTTAAAAAACGTGTTTATTTAAAAAATAGAAAGATGAATCTTCTCTCTTAGCATGTCGTAAAACACTTAATATGTATTATTTTATTATGGGTACCAATATATTGGTCGCTTTTACGTTTCTAAAAATGTATTTGTACCTATCTTTGAACAATTTAGATGCTACATATTTTTGTGAAGAGTTTTACCGTAAGTAAGGTGAATATGCCAAGAATATGAGTTTTAAGAGTATTTTATTTGACAATATGAGATAATAAACTATGCAAGCATATTGTCGCTCTTGACCCTTCGTATATTTGTAGCCTATGGATTGTATTTTTGTGGCATTTATATTATTTTTCATTTGATTATCTGACATGTGCTTTTATGCGATTTGTTAGAATCAAACACAATCTTTTTTATCATACTATATAATATAGTGTAGGTGTTTAAGGATAGGCTATTGAAAAACTCTTTTTTGAAAAATGTGGTAATCGACCAGTCCTGGGTTAATGATATTATAAGTGTTTCAGAAAGTGTAACAAAATTCTATCTCGTTGTGTATCTGTAGAAAATATAAATTAAACTTAAATTGTGACAAGCTAAAAGACCAAAACCTTGTTAGATAATAAATGTTAATAATTTTGTATTTATTAATGTACTAAATACTGAAATAAATGCATCAACATATTCAAAAAATTAAAGAACTCTTAATCGAATTTCTCGTAGAATAACCAACTTAAAAATTATATATTAAACATTGTACAAGATTAGTACACTTAAAATAAAAGTGGTAGATCGTACTTAAAGACATTCATGAAAATTATTATAATTTCTGTTAGAGTCATACTAACGTTTTAAAGAGAATGTTAAATGCTTTTACATTAATAATAAACTAACTCTGAGCAATTATTGATAATAATAACAGGAAACCTTGAAGTCCAAAAATATAATAAAACTAAAATTCAACTATAATTACTATATGAAGCATATTAATAAAAATGCTTGAATCGCATACATCTCAGTCATTCGAATTTAGTAAAATTAATATGTTGAATAATAATGAAAATAGTAATGTTTATACACAATATATAAAGTATACACAAAGTTTAAACAATGTCCCCAAAACAAACATAAACGACATGGACGAAACTTTATACATTTTTTATCTTTAAATAAATTTTAAAATATTCTGGACACTTTTATGTAAAATAACTTTTTTTAATGCTTCCAAAAGTTAGTATTTTAATTTTAATTTTAATAGTGAATTAATTATATTCTTTTTTGACGATAAAAATATTTTACTTCCTTAATATAAATATATATATATACTACAAGCCAATATATATATATATATATATATATGTATAATTCATGCCAAAATTAAATCAAAATACTTAATGAGTTATTATTATACTTGAACAAAACGAAACTAGCTCTGCGTTGCCTCGTAACCTTATATATATATTTGTCAGCGGACGAACATTCCAAATTATATGACATATATAATATTGTAAATGTATTATAGTACAAATAACGGTTAAACTGTGTATCAAATGTCGGTAGTTATCAATTTGTATCAAATGTCGGTAGTTATCAATTTGATAAGCCTAACGTGAAATTTATTTAGTGAACTTAGATTAGAATTTATATTAGAATAACGATAAAAATGTAAGTAATGTTCCATTTACATGGTTTATATTATGTAGACGACATTGTTAATATAAAATGTTTAACTTTAATGAAAAAAATTATAATTTTAACTTGCTTAACACTAAACATGGGCAATGACTTGAAGTCTCATCGTTAATCGATTGGACAATTTTTTTGGCCATCATTTTAAAATTCCTTGTATCTTTTAATTACGTGTATCTACGTATGTCATTTTCATGTTAACTAAGTAAATTTAAATGTAAACATTTTATTATCTGATTCTAATATATTACTATAGCAATTTTGGCTGTTTATCTGATGAGAGATATATATATACATTATGTATTTGTCTTAGTTATTTTTTTAGAATACTTGATCCTTAATCATGTTGTCGTTCTATGCTATTTTCGTAAATGCTAATGCTCTAACTATATATTAACATATCTATTAAATACTTCTAAATAAATACTAAGTAAAATTTTGGTATTAGTTTTATTGTTATTTTTTAATATTAGCGAGTCATTTGTAATAATTTAATTTATTAAATATTACAATTATTATTATACATTATTAGTAAATTTACTATTTTAATACACATTATATTATATATTAATAAAATATCCACATTATTACAAAATATGATTACTCCATATTATAAATAATACTTATACGCATTTCATGACATAATAATTTAGTTTTATTGATAAAAGTATAATATGTTTGCTATTCCACTGTCAATGAAAATCCTATATTTAGATCAAATCCATATATTTTAGCAACTACTTATATAGTATACATGAAAAAAGAAGTCTGAATTATATATCTTAATTATTTTGATTGATAATTATTTAATTGATTTGTAGCCTAAATGCAGACAAGATAAGTGGTATAATATATATATTGTTAAATAAAGCATTTTACAATTTGAAGAATGTTTTAATTATTACAAGGGTTTACATGAAATATGTTATAAATATTTTAAATTATATAAAACATCATCCATAAAATGCAACTTAGTATATTTTAAATTGATATCATTTTGATTTATTTTTTATGGATGATTTGAGTGAACTGTCAACATTTTCAATAGAATTAAATGCAAAGTTCAGTCTTGATAATTGTTGAATATTTTAAAATTCTCAAACATTAACAGAAAGGGGTAATTTATCATTTATTAAAATAATTTTCGAATCGATTAATATATGTATGTATATTTGACATTTATGCCACGCTTATATTATAAATGCGTAAGCAAAATTTTTTGCTCACTGTTTCTAGTGAGCAAAAAGAAATCGCTCTATGTTTTTACTATAGAGTGAGCAAAAAA